>CABEEJ010008593.1:0-10633 GCA_901482245.1 Timema douglasi
TCAAACATATGTTCAAGCTAATGTTTAGCACAAATGAAAGGAGGAAAAAAAAAATCGAGGGAGGGAAATATATACTATACTAAGATATTCAATAAATGTTTGAACAAATAACTACTTGTGATGGTTATTTGAATTGCACTTTTCAAACAACTTGCACGACTTACAAACTTACAATAACCATATATACATAAAGCTAGCAAAATATATTAGTGGTTATTTTTAACACCGCGTCTTACTACCCGTTAATGCTATACGCGTATACACTAATTATGTTGAGGTGTTTGGGATGAGTAAGGTTGAATTTAGAAGAAGTGTGCAAGCATTTTCGTGGAGGGAAAATTAATAATCTGTTATAAAAAAAATCACCCTCAGTACATTCAGCCGGGATTTGAGCCCCGATCGTCCAGTCTTTGGTGGTCTAGTTTATTGTGGCAGTGATGCCTAGACCATGCGACGACCTAAGTAGCTCCTATTTAATGTTAAATATATTAAAAATATATGTATTAACACAGGATTTACAACTTAGCTTAACTTAGGTCACTTCCCCTATAGTTACACACCCAACCTTAAGGCTCAGATATTTACGAAACGGATACATCGTCATTATGTTGACCATAGCAACTAAGAATTGAATAATACTTTCCTAAATAATTAGTGGTTTATCATTTCAACTACACTGGATATCATCGTTGAGGGAACAACTGCATGGTTACTATTGGGAAACAGAATCATTATTATTATTATTATTATTATTATTATTAGCACCTTGTCTTACTACCCGTTCGGGTTATACGCACTTACGCTAGGGTGTAATGGTAATCTTATTGTGAGATGAAAATGGAGGACCTACAGTTTAACGTGGGATCCGAACCACGGTGGAGGCCTGGCATTCCTCATATTTACAAGTTGTGATTAATACACGTCTTGTCAGAGGTGAAGGAAAGGTTTGGCAATCGGATACAGCTGTACCGGTACCGAGGATTGAACCCCGGACCCCAGCACAAAAGTCTGACACCTTACCCCCTGGACCACCAGGTCCCCACCAACAGCGTTGTTATTCTCTTGTTTGTGTGTGGTCAATCTCCCCTCGAATATCAGACAAGTTTCGCGACGTTGGAACCAAGTCCAGGCTTCCAGTAGCTCCTTACCCCAGCACACCAACTCTCGACCTAGCTGAGAGCGAGGAGATTTGACAACAGTTAACTGAGAGAGAGAGCGAAGATAATATATTTTCTGTATAAAACCCGCAGTTTCCTCAGCGATGAACCTGGGTGTACTTGGGCCACGAGGAAAGGCCTAATAGGCTTACATCGAGCAAAATTAATGAAATCTTTGTTTATTTTGTAGCTTTCCTTCTGATTGTGTTTTCTTCTTTTTTTACGCAGGAGTGCATTTATTTTATTTAATCAACGTCTATCTTTGATATGTGTGTAGCGTATGGCTAAGTACTGGCTAGAATTTGTGTACCTTCTTTGGAGTATATCAGAAGCACACAAGGTGTACCATTGTTTGTAGTCTATCTATAAACACCACATGGCAACACCGCCTTTTGGTTCGTTCACGAACGACACATATCTATTCAAATCTGAGATGTATTTTGTTCCCATCCTAACCAACTTAACATAGCCTAACCTAACCCTGTAGTTGTATTGTTTGGTTGTAATTATAGTTGCTTACAGTACATGTTTGCCATGTTATGTAGTTGTTGTTTATTCCCTGTGTGCTTTTGAGACAAGATTTAAGTAAGCTTTAGCTTGATATCTTCTTGAGCTTTCGGTACGAGGCTTCTTCCTCTTGTGTGCTTTTGAGACAAGGTCTAAGTAAGCTTTAGCTCGATATCTTCTTGAGCTTTCCTTCCTGTTGTGTGGTTTCGATGTTCTCCTGTGACGTATGCTCTCATACTCCGGGTCGTCTGCTCAGTCAGGTTTGGATAACATTTAGCAAAGATTCCAATTTGTTTGTGGAGGGGGCGTGGCCCCTTTTTTAGATGGATCATGTCACTATAGTCCAGTTTTAATAGGAAGGATCCTTTTAGAAAATACAAACATATTTCATTACGGTCAACATTGATAGCATTTTATTATTTAAGTTATAGATTCTGATACTATATATTAAAAGTGACACCTGCAGATCAAATGAATTGACGTATGAATACACGTAAGTATATCTAGTAACTTTGTCAGTTGCTCTTGCTATAAAAATGGTAATGTACACATTTTAACCGTACTTTTCTCTATTCGTAGTACCATCTCATTTTTAATCAAAAAAACAATATAATTATCAACTTTTTATCTTACGAGATCCAACAATTATTTTACTGTCCACAAATTAGGCCAATGTGTTGTCGAGTTCCACCCCAACTCGGTAGCTGTGCGCAGTAGACAGTGCGCATCTTGGTCGGATATTTGTGTTGGGACCACGCATTAAAGTGATTACAGGAACACGTGCTGACCGCTACTTTTTGACAGGAAGGGGTGAGCGGGTGTGTGTGTGTGTGTGTGTGTGTGTGTGTGTNGGGAAGATACAATAACACAAGAGATAATGGTTTGGTTTGATTTTTTATGTACAATGGTTTGTAACTAGCGAGAATAAAATGCTGATTAATCCAATACGGTCTGGCGACATTAGTCTCCTACTAGGCTTTCAGCGAACTAAACTTTCAAATCCAACCGTACAAAATGAAGAGGGGTGAATGGTACAAATCCTTGGAGATCATCAACTTGGGTTCATCATCATAATCGTCATCAAAGGTTTCCCGCCTGGGGCCGAGTCAGTTTAGTAAAATGCTTCCATCTTACTCTATCCTTCAATCCTTCTTCCTACTTTAATTTCTTCTATTATTCTCTTCTCATTTGAACATGTTATGTTATATGATAACAAAAGCTTTGCAATACACCAATTATAACATTATTGTGGCATTGGTACAGTTGTCCTCGTACCATTGGCAGCATAAAGCCCTCCAGAGTCGAAGGTGGCTGCGTTATATGATAGATCGCGATCACACATTATGTTGCTGCCGATTTCCACACCTCCATCACAGACTCTGTCTTAATATATGAGTAAATAATTACCCTAGACAAGAGACTACTCCTGGATAGCTCAGTGGTGAGAGCATTGGCGTAAAAAGTGATGATTTAATTCTCATGTACTGGTGTCATTTTTTTAATTTTAAAGTACATCTTCTTTGTTATATTTTTTGTCTGGTATTTCGGTAACCTATTATTATTATGATTATCATTATTATTATTTACTATTTGTTTGTAACTATTCATAAGTATATATAATTATTTATCTATGCTTGTTTATCTTATTTTCTCGAGTAAATATATGTATTTGTGTACTTTTCAGTGCTGGCCTGTTATAGCTCCTACGACTGTAGGCCAGAATATAATAAAGGAAATTGAAATTGAAATTATTATTATTATTATTCGTCACGCAGGGGGTGAGTTCTATTTATATAAGCGTCAACTGCCACGCGAATTTTAAGTCTCGTCTAAAGCACATGAAGCCCTGGTTGTATCCGTAACTTAAGTTAATTTCCATACCAACACGATTAGATTAAGTGCACTTCTCTAAACATGACGTGAACCCCAAAACCACTTATCCACGAGAACTAATCACCAAATAAGCGAACATGACTTTTACACCCATTTGTGAGAGTACTTTATATATATATATATATATANTATAATTTGTAGACCTTTTCTAGTTTACCTCGAAATATGAAAATAAATTAATGTTCAGCCAGAATGAAAATAATACTAAAAAAACACACATAAGAATAATAACGTTTTTATTTAAATTTAAAAAACTGAGGTAGAGAAAGAAAGAAAAGTGATGTATGTACTTTTCTACAAAGATCTTATTGTAACCTCCCTTCAGTTCACCCCTCCCTCCTGCCCCCACGTTTCCCCTTTTTTCTCTTATTTGAAAAACTCTTCTTGAAACTCATTCACCTTTTATACAAAATGTAAGGAATCGTACAAGAAAATGACTAAAAGACGAGGGATAAAAAAAATATAAGAAAAATAGGGAGAAATAAGTAGAAATTAAGTACGAGACCTCATTAAAATGTAAAGGCAATATTTTTTTTATGGGTAGCTAAGAGGCTTATAATGGTATTTGTGTGTGTGTGGGGGTGGGGGGTGCTACATACGTGTATGTCATGGAGCTCCATTGTTGCATAGTTTCAAACACCCCCATCAGAAATTTACAATCTTAAATAGTAAATACCAACATCTTGTCATAAGCTGAAGAGTAAAAATAAGCATAATAATTATTGTATTTTGTAAAAAAAATGATATTTTAGAAATTGAACAAGTTTGAATGAATAATTGGAAATAATTATTACCAGGTTTCTGCAGACTATATAGTAAGCTCTTTAAAATAAATAATGGACACATTATTAAAACTTAAAATACTGTTATTTATATAATATCAAAACTTAAGTTAAACATTGTATGAAATTTTAATAAATTAAACTATTAAAAAATATTGAATAATGGATTAAAAGACTGACACAGCTTAAGTAAAACAAATATTTTGTTTAGTGTCACGGATAATAACAACAAATATCAAGGGTGACCTAGAAGTCTAAGGGTAAGGTGTCGGTCTTCTGTGCTAGGGTCCGGGGTTCAATCCTCGGTCCTGGCACAGATTTATCTGATGACCAAACCCTTCCTTCACCTCTGACAAGACATCTTGTGAATGTGTGGAATGCCAGGCCTCCACCGTGGTTCGGATCCAATCTCACAATCACCCTACCATTACACATTAGCGTAAGTGCGTATAACCCGAACGGGTAGTAAGACGCGGTTCTAATAATAATAACAATTATCAAGGAACAACGTATTGAAAAGTTTGACATTTCATAAAACCCTGACATCTAAGGACGAAACGTTTAGTCTGGTCTAAAGATAGATATAGATAGATAGATATTGTCAGACGATCAAAAAGATTCCAAACACTCTGGCACCATCATTGTTGACAACTACTTGAAAGATCGGTCACATGGATAGTGTACAGGACTGTGTTCCTGGGGACCGGAGATTAGTCCTGACCGAATGCACAAAAGAATTCTTTATTTTTCTCAAAATTAACTCTAGTGCGATATCTTTATTTTTCTAAATTGGGGAAGGAAGGGCGCATTTATCATCTTATGTATTTATGTAGGGCAGTTTAGTTTATTGATAGTCAATACTGCCACTAGGGCGTACTAATAATACTAATTCTAATAAGAATAACAAAAACAACACAAAAGTGTCGTTCTATCAGAATAATAAAACATATTTCCACCCCCTCTCACTCTATTCCCACACTCTAACTTCCGTAAGTTGCTACCCCCCCCCCNCCTCAACACTGCTGTGCTACGCCCCTTCATCCCTGGTTGAGAATAATAGGACGGGGGGCACGCGGGGTGTTGGCGGTAGTAATAGTTTTTATTGGTGGTTACCAGACGCCCGGTAATATGCTCCCTTGGGGGAATCCCCTGTTAGCGTTAACAGAATGTTTTCATGTGCTTGTTTGAGACAAGGTCCTCATGAAATATTGATGAGGGATTGTTCCAGAGCTACTAGTGGTGTGGTGTTGCCTCGTGAACAGGGGTGTTGGGTCCTAAACAGGGGTGTTGGATTCTAAGCAGTGATGTTGGGATCTAAACAGAGGTGTTGGGATCTAAACAGTGATGTTGTGATCTAAGCAATGATGTTGGGCTCTAAACAATGGTGTTGGATTCTAAACAGTGGTGTTGGGCTCCAAGCAGTTATATTGGGCTATAATCAGGGGTGTTGGGATCTAAGAAGGGGTGTTGGATTCTAAGCAGTGATGTTGGGATCTAAACAGGGGTGTTGGATTCTAAGCAGAGGTGTTGGGCTATAAGCAATGATGTTGGGCTCTAAACAATGGTGTTGGGCTATAAGCAGGGGTGTTGGGATCTAAGCAGGGGTGTTGGGTTCTAAGCAGAGGTGTTGGGATCTAAACAGTGATGTTGGGCTCTAAGCAATGATGCTGGGCTCCAAGCAATGGTGTTGGGATCTAAGCAGAGGTGTTTGGATCCAAAAAAGTGATGTTGGGCTCTAAGCAATGGTGTTGGGCTCTAAGCAGAGGTGTTTGGATCCAAAAAAGTGATGTTGGGCTATAAGCAATGATTTTGAGCTCTAAACAATGGTGTTTGGCTATATGCAGGAATATTGGGTTCTAAGCAGTGATGTTGGGCTCTAAGCAGAGGTGTTGGGATCTAAACAGTGATGTTGAGCTCTAAACAATGGTGTTGGGCTATATGCAGGAATATTGGGTTCTAGGCAGTGATGTTGGGTTCTAAGCAGAGGTGTTGGGATCTAAACAGTGATGTTGGGCTATAAGCAGGAGTGTTGGGCTCCAAGCAGTGGTACTGGGTTCTAAGCCATGGCATTGGGATCTAAGCAGTGATGTTGGGTTTTAAGCAGTGGTGTTGGGCTCCAAGCAGTTATATTGGTCTCTAAACAGTGGTGTTGGGCTATAATCAGGGGTGTTGGGACCTAAGCAGGGGTGTTGTGTTCTAAGCAGTGGGGTTGGGTCCTAAGCAGGAGTCTTATGTTCTAAGCAGGGGGCTATGTTCTAAACAGGTATGTTGACTCTTGAGCAGTGGTATAGGGTCGAGAAAAATAGTGTTGCTTCTTAAGCAATGTTGTATGAAAGTGTGTTGTTTCCTGAACTAGGAAGCAAGATATATTAGACATACTACATAGGCCTATATTGTAACTAAATGTGGTATATAATAATGTAATGTAAGGGTCAACTCCTCAAGTAACACAGCATTTCATAGTATTTGTGATAGTATTAGTGAACCACTACTGTTAATATTGACCGCATCTTGCTTACTATACTTCATTCATCAAAGAATATGTAAATGTATATTTTATTGGAGGCTAACATTAGACGAAAATCACAGAGCATTATTATTTCAAACAAAATACAACTAGTACGGTGGCTATTTAATTAATTTTAATATTGATTTGCTAGTTTAATTAAATGAACTTAATATAAAGGTATCTTAAGATAGACATTTACTAAAAATTCGCAAGATTTGTGAAACGAAATAATAGGTCTATATATTGTTGCAAAAACACTACACCAAAGATCATAAACTAAATAATATACAGTTAACTACGTACTTACTCTATGGCATTAGGAACTAGAAACACTGTTACAGAGAAATTGAGGAAAGAGAAATATCTTTGTCCACCAAAGACCATAAGAATCAAATTTATTTTCAAAGACCTGAATTATAAAGTAAAAATATTTGCTTACAGCTAAGAAATTATTGGTTTTATAAAAATATATTTTAAATAAAATATTTTTATCTTTAATAGTACTACAACTTTACAACGATAAGATATTTCGTAACTCAAACAGTTGCGGAGGAATCATCAAAATTGGAAAATCTCCTTTATGTAAGTACCCTCGAAAGCAGTTTCATAGGGAAATAGGAGTTTCCATCTTATTTAAAATGATAAACAGTGTTTGGATATAAGTATTAATAATATTTAGCACCGCGTCTTACTACCCGTTCGGGTTATACACTTTAAGTACTAATTACTCTAATTGATTAGGAATTGAGAAGGTTGAATTAGAGGAAGTGAACCGCATTTGCGTGAATGGAGAGTGGAAAACCATTTAGGGAAAACCACCCCCAGTTCACCCGACCGAGATTCGAACCTCGATATCCCCGTCCTCAGCAGTCGAGCTCAACACGACAAGCGCGTTAGCCAACTACGCCACCAAGGTGGGTTTTGGATATAAGATATAATCAAAATCATTAGAATGAATTTTGAGAAAATGTTTAACCTTCAGTAAATTGCTATTAAATTTAGGGTTGGATATATAATCCTTAAAAACCTCTTGAGGCGGGGGAATGGGGGGAGCCCGAGGTACAGACAGACAGACGGCATTACGAAAACAACTTTTTTTTTTGTTCAGGGGGCCATGAAACGTCAACATTTATCAAAATCTCGAGTTCGTCGCGACGAGAAAGTAAAAAATAAATAATAGCTAATCTTAGTAATGACTAAGGCTATTTGGTAAATTATTATATAATATGGATTATAAAATGCGTTACGAAGTCAGAACGAAAATTGGTTCAAACTTAATCCCACTTAAATTTTGCTTTCTAAATATAACATGAGATATAATAGTAGAAAAAAAATAACACACATACACACACGTACACATATAAAGTAAAGCTATATATATTTTGAGTAAATCCCTGGGTAGTTGTCAGCAAAAATAGGATTCCTCTTACTTCCCCTAACATCCCAACCTCCCCACCTCCCCCCTCCTTTTTTTTTTATAAAAAGAAACGTTTGTCCTGTTAGTTGAGTTAAAGAATGTTTTCAGACGATGGAAGAGTATGCGTATTACATGTAGGCTACCATAACAGTCACTGCTGGGATGGGATTGGAGAATAAGTCGAGTTAACCAAAACTCGATAAAAAAAACTGAACCGAAATAAGAAAGATAACAAGTAAAGGAAGGAAATAAAGAAGGAATGGTAAAAAAAACAGAAATGGGGTTGAGGTTTAAGAGGAAAGAGTAATAAAAAAAAGGGAAGCGAAAAGAGAATTTATCATTTTGTTGGAGGATGTAGGAAAGAATTGAATGGAAGTTGGCCTCTTAAGTCGGTTCGTTAAACTGCACAAATTGGTCATATTTGTTTTATCGGGCTGTTTTCTTCGACCTGTGAGAATGTTATCTTTCTTCTCTTCTTCTTTTTCATTTTATTTCGCCTGCCTTCTTTTTACCCCGTCTTCACAATTGACGTCATGGAATTGTTTGTTTTTTTACCCGAGATGTACAGTCAGAACGTTTGAAAAAAACGGGAGGGGGAAGTTTTTGCTGTTTTATTTATTTTGGGTGCATAATTTTAAGTCTGCAGGGATATTTTATTGTACATTGATTAATTCAAAGATTAATTTATTATAGATGGTAAGATCTATCTTAGCGCACGACATTATAGCTTACCCAAAGTTCATGATTCATATCCATATAGTAGATAACCTGGCGATCTAGGGGTAAGGTGTCAGAATTCTATGCTGGCGGCCGGGGTTCAATCCTCGGTCCCGGCACAGATTTATCTGATTACCAAACCCTACCCTACCATTACACATTAGCGTAAGTGCGTATAACCCGAACGGGTAGTAAGACGCGGTGCTAATAATAATAATAATAATAACATATCCATATGACTAATAATAAATCTTTAATTTGTTTAAATTAGTGTATTCACAAATTTATGTGAGCTACCCACAGTGGTAGGCGCGTGGGCGATGGGATTAATATCGTCTGGTTTGAATCCCAGCCGAATGTACCGAGGAGTATTTTTACCTACATGGTTTCTCTCTATACCTTAATACAAATGCGTACACATAACCTCTAAATTCTCCTTAATTTATCCTATATCCTCAAATATGTAAATAGACGTACAGCCTGGACGGGTACTTAAATGCGGTGCGTTTTAAAATCTATACAGTCACAATAATTGGTAAAACTTTACCTTTAATTCACAATGCAAGCAGTATTAACAAAAAGATTATTAACGACTTATTTTATGGAGCAAGGATGAATAGGGTGAATTAAAAAAATTCCCCCGTATTCTTAAAGATATAAGATAGAAAAAAAATCACATTTTAAAAACTACCATGTGTTCACCCGCCTAGGATTCAAACCACGACCTCCCCGTCAATGGCTATCTAGTAGGCTACAACGCTAGTTTGACATCTCAGAGTAAAAACACTCTACCATCGCCATAAATCGTATTTCAATATTATTAATGTTTAATCTAATTATAAAAATAAAAATGTTAATCTGAAATATTTCCTAAAAATTGAATTAGATATACTTTGAATTATTTCTTACAAACTGAAAATAAAATCTAGAATATCTCAAAATTATTCAATTAATGAATATTATCTTTCTTAATTAAAAACATAAACTTGTATTTAAATATATATATTTACGTACAAAGTTTATTGTGACTTAGATATCTAGCACTTTATAAAGCTAGCTCTTTTGTGTTAAACCGAATACACAATATAGACGTCAATTTGAAGAAATTCCGGCACAAGGACTCCGCTTTTAATTACTTAAATTCGTTCCAAAACCCTCCCAAATGCACGAACTTGGCTCTAGCTAACTCTTCTGGGTAATGTAATTAATTAAAGTGTTTCGTCTTGTTTGTATGAACAACACCTTAATTACGAGCAAGTTGTTAACTCATTAGTGTTATCTTGAAAGATAATTATTGTAACAAAAAACACTTGATTAAACTACGTCGACTTTCTCGCTGTTTGCTCAAAACTCATTAAGTATTTACATTAGGCTTACAACTTTGGGCCTTTGGAAAATAAAACAAACTTGGAAATTACAAAGCGAGAATGTCGCTTTAAAATAAAAATAAAATCTTGTCTTACTCTTTCTATTTTTGGAATGGGAAATACATGAGAGTAAATTGTCTTAATCTTCTTAAATCACGAGTAGCTCACAAATAATAAAACATGTTTATTTTCAAGGTAAAAACTAGAAGAATTGGCTCACGGTTAGACCAACCTCAAAGAGGTGTGTTATACAGACGGTTCTTCCCCCCCCCCCCCCCCCCCCC
>CABEEJ010008593.1:10736-23025 GCA_901482245.1 Timema douglasi
TAGATAAGTTTTTCAAGAGTGTCCCGAAATTTAATGACAAATTTTTCTCTTGATTTATAAAGTTTATAGGTGACCTGGCGGTCTAGGGGTAAGGTGTCAGACTTCTATGCTGGCGGTCGGGGTTCAATCCTCGGTCCCGGCACCGATTTATCTGATTAACAAACCTTTCCTTTACCTCTGACAAGACATCTTGTGAATGTGAGGAATGCAAGGCCTCCACCGTGGTTCGGATTCCACGTTAAGCTGTAGGTCCTCCATTTCATCTCACAATCACCTTACCATTACACATTAGCGTAAGTGTGTATAACCCGAACAGGTAGTAAGACGTGGTGCTAATAATAATAATAATAATAATAATATAAAGTTTATCATCTAATGCCACGCAATGCTCGTGAAAGATATTCAACAATTGTTGATATCACCATGTAAAGAAAATTAAACTATGTTTCTAATGGAGCAATATTTTATTTCTTTTATTAAAAAAAAGTGTTTTTTCTTCGCGTTTCCTACACCCCCAAGTTGTTGTAAATACCTGTGCACACTATTCAACAATTTGCTCAAAGAATGTTCACACGACACGTATGATTAAGAGGTGGCCCATTTCAGTGGTCGAGTGGTCCAAGGCGTCACTATCACAGTAGACTGGACTGCCAAAGATGGGGAGATTGAGATTCGAATCCCAGATAGATAGACTGAAGGTGTCTTTTCCTAAATGGTTTTACACTCTCCCTCGAAGAGAAGTTGGTGCACTTCCTTAAAATTCAACCTTCTTCACACCTGACATAGTACCGTAAAGACGTGGTGCTAAAAAAACAAAACAAAACGATGGCTTAATTGCCTTTTTTCATAATTAAATGATCATTTTGTACATTTTAACAATAATATTTACTAAATATTTACCTTATCTTGTTTTTTTTAACAATCCAAAACTTTTGTATTTTGACTTTAATCTCCTGTAACTTTTAATCATATTTGTTTCGATCAAGTATTTGGTTGTTTTATTTATTTATTATTATTTAGCACCGCGTCTTACTACCCGTTCGGGTTATACGCTTTAATTACTAATTACGCTAATGGATTAGGAATTAGAAAGGTTGAATTAGAGGAAGTGAACCCGCATTTGCGTGGAGGGGGAGTGGAAAACCATTTAGGAAAAACCACCCCCAGTTAACCTGACCGAGATTCGAACCTTGATTTCCCCGTACTCATCAGTCGAGTTCAACACGACAAGCGCGTTAGCCAACTACGCCACCGAGGCGGGTATTTGGTTGTTAATAAATATATAGTTAGCCATTTAAAAAACGTCAGCTTCAGGCAGATAAGGTTATCTATAAAATAATCCATTTATGGCAATGTAGGACTATTTTTTAGAATCATTTAAGAATTTATAGTTTGGTTTTTTATGTTTTATTTTGGAATCTCACGTACTAAAACGTAAATACATCAACATGTGAAATATGCATCTAACTTGAACATATAGTGAGACGCGGTGATAAAATAAAATGAACATCTAAAATCCTAACTTGACTTGCTGTGACGTAACAGATAGACAACCTCGCTAAACAATTTATATCAGATTCTGAAAATTGAAAAATGACACCTGGAGACGGGAATCGGATCCGGGACCTTTGGCTTAATACGCCAATGCTATAACCACTTATATATCCAGGAATCGACACATTCTTAAGGTCATTCTTCACTCATATTTTAAGGCAGAGTCTGTGATGGACATGCTGAAATCGTCTGCTACAAATGTGTGATTTTATTAAGATCCCAAGCTATCAGGTAACGCAGCCACCTTCAACTCAGTAGTTGGCTTCATGCTGCCACTTGTTCAATTATTATGATCGTAAGGGATTGCATATTTAGGAATCAAATAGCCAAAGCTATTATTTATGCTTTTTAGTGAGTATTACTCCATCAATTTTAAGAATGTGATATCTAGATGGACTAATCCTCACTATAAATAATAAATAATAGCTTTGTCTAATTTGATTCTTAATCTATATTATCATCATCATCATCATCATCATCATCATGGATACACTCTTTTCTCGCTCATTCTTATTGTGATGCTATTTTTTTAATAGCATTCTTTCTTGAAAATTCGCCCTTGATCTTGTAGAAGGTATTCATGTCCTACCTCAATAACTCTTTCAAGCTTAACCGTCTTGACCTTTCCGTATTCATAGTGCTAACTCCAGATTTATTGAAATTGATTTTTATATATTTTTTTAGCAAAACTCAGAGAGTTATTTAAAGAACTCCCTTATGATTAAAATACTTAGTTATATGTTCTGCATTATTTGGTTTTATTAAGTTTTATTTAAATAGTGACTAGACCCATATATTTATTAATGTTATGACACGCCTCGGTGGTGTAGTTGTCTAACGCGCTTGTCGTGTTGAGCTGCTCGACTGCTGGGGACGGGGAGATCGAGGTTGGAATCTTGGTCGGGTGAACTGAGGGTGGTTTTTCCTACATGGTTTCCACTTTCGCTCCACGCAAATGCGGGTTCACTTCCTCTAATTCAGCCTTCCCAATTCCTAATCCACTAGAGTAATTAGTACTTAAAGCGTATAACCCGAACGGGTATTAAGACGTGGTGCTAAATATTATTATTATTATTATTATTATTATTAATGTTATGTTATTCACTATGTTTTTTAAAAACCTTTATTTACTTTTCTAAATAATTATTTAGTCAAAATTCTTTTCTTCATTAATTATTCCTACCTGTTGTTGTACTATTATGTATTTTTCACTGCTGACCTGTTTTAGGTTTTGTTGAATGTTGGTCATAACTATAATAAAGGAAATTATTATTATTATTATTATTATTATTATTAATGATTATAGTTTGGGATGTGTCTTTAAAGATTTTTCTGCCTTTGTACAGATTAGTTTGAAGACCATGCACTTTATACGTATGTAAAATGCGAGTTAAATCTCGTATTACGGTTTGATCATATAATTTATGAAGACATTAATTCTGGTGAATAATAGCAGAATCCAATGATGGCTGTAATCCAACACGTACCACTTTGTCTACTTTTTTTTTCACTAGATTTAACAGCTGAGCATCGCTTTGATGGGTCGTTAGTTTGAGTAAAACTGAGGTGGGTGGTAGAAATTGGCAATCGGTCTGTGAGAGCGTGTCTGCTGTCGCGTCACGTCCCAAAGATGCAATAGATACTAAGGCTGAACGCGTCCCTTGGGCCAAATACAGACCTTGGATGGAGGGGGGAAAGGCGGGTGGAGAAATGGGGCGTCTACTTTCACTTAAAAACAAGATAATCGAGCAAACTAAAACACAAACAAACGAAAAACTTTCACTTTATGATAGTTTAAGCTCATACATTTTATATATTGTCTCAAGAAAGAAATTACAATCACCTCGAGGGGTTGTTTTTACCCTTAAATTACACTTTCCGATAGTTTTTATCGTTTGTTGCGACAAGACATCGTAGATACATTTGACGTACAGTCTCCTCCAATACAATATGAGCCCTGTCATATTTTCCAGACAAGCCGTATTTAAAAAACAATTAATCCCTAGTATAGAAGTTTATTGATGATTGTTTGTGTTTCTTCTTAGCACCGCGTAACCCATTCGGGTTATACGGCCATGTACTAATTACACTAATGTGTTAGATATTAGGAAGGTTTAATTGAGAGGAGGTACACACGCATTTGCGTGGAGGTAGAGTGGAAAACCATTTTAGGTAAAACCACCCTAAGTACACCCGAACGTGATCTAAACGAGATTCCCCCATCTTAGGCAGTCTAGTCCAACACGAGAGTAGCGCGTTAAATAGATGCGGCCACAAAAGAGAGTTGTAATGATGTTGTGACCCACTATGGTGGACATGCGGACAAATATGTCAGTCTTATTTGTCGGTAACGAGGAGGTGAGGTGTGCTAGTTAAGAAAAAAAAAAATTTTTTTCCTCTCACAGCACGTGAATGTGGGTACTTTTAAACTTTACCTTTCTCATTCCTGTGTGACTATGTGGATAACCCGTACGGTAAGGAATACTCTAAGACCGTATAAATCAACAATGTTGAGAGATACGGGCGTAGAGTTGGCTTACGAGGCCTCTGACTTTAATCAAGAGCGCCAAGGCGTTGGTCTACACAGGCTGCACTCTCTGGTTCTAGCCCCGATTGGGTATAAATGTGTTAATCAAGAGTCACGAAAGAAGTTTAAAATAACAGCGATTTTAGGGCTGATTATAATTTTAAGGAGGTGGGAATCTGTTTGTTAAGGTTTTTATAATAACACTGAGGTCTAGTAGAGTTTCGATAGTTTGAGTCGAATGAGACGGAACTCATCTAGAAATATCGAGAACTAATAATAATATTTAGCACCGCGTCTTACTACCCGTTCGGGTTATAGTATACGCTTTAAGTACTAATTAATCTAATGGATTAGGAATTGGGAAGGTTGAATTAGAGGACGTGAACCAGCATTTGCGTGGAGGGAGAGTGGAAAACTATTTAGGAAAAACCATCCCCAGTTCACCCGACCGAGATTCGAACCTCGATCTCCCCGTCCTCAGCAGTCGAGCTCAACACGACAAGCGCGTTAGCCAACTACGCCACCGAGGCGGGTTTTGTGAACTAGAACTATATGGGATAGCCAAAATAAAATGAAGATACCTACACATTTATAAGTGTAAAATATCTGGTATCAGACCAACGTCAGTGGTGAGCTCAACCACCAAGCGCTGTAGTCGATATGTGAGCGTGTGATGAAAACTGGAAATCCACTATTGCTGAAACTGTAACTCATTTGTTGTTTCTGGTGGGATTTTTTCTATCACCACGTCTTACTACGCGTTTTGGTTGTATACCTATGAACTAATTACGCTAACTTGTTAAGGATAAGGAAGGTTGAATTTAGAGGATGTGTACCAGAATTTGCTTAGAGGGAGAGTGAAAAATCCTTTAGGAAAAACCCACCCTAGTACAACCAACAGGGATACAAACCCTGGTCTCCCCATCATCAGCAGTCTAGTATATTGATAAAGTGGTGCTTTAGGTCTTAGACTATAGAGATATTACCGTGTGATTTTATTGCAGGTTTTGACTCTGATAATAAGGCCGGGGTTAAAATCCCAGCTGAGTGCGCTGTGCGTGGTTTTTTTTCCCGTGATATGGTTCTCCCCATTTCCTTTCCTTCAAACGCCTGTGCATTTTCTTAAAACCAAATTTATTTACGATATTCCATGAGATTAACATGACCGTAATACCAGGTTATATTCTAGATAAATTACAGTTTATGTAATTCAAGACTAAATATGCCTATTTTAGCTATTAAATAACCAAGTTTTCAATAAAATAAATAAAGTCTAGAGTTTGGGAAGATCGAATCCCTAAAATTCTATGGTATTTGAGAGATCTGAGATTCGTAAAAATCACAAAAATTATCTCTAATACAATTTATGAAGACCTTGACTTGATATAACAATTTCAAGCTATTGGTAAAAGGAATTATATAAACGTGTTTGGTTCTAAGAATTAAAAAAATCACAAAAAAGGACCAAATTGTATTCATCATCATCATCATCATCATCATCATCAACTGGACGGGTATGTTTGGGACATAAGCCCCTCTAACGTCTCCTTCCCCCTCCTCCTCCACCAGTACCCAGTCTTCTCCTCTCCCCTCCACACTTCTTTACACACCCTTTATCCATATGTATCTTGGTCTTCCTCTCGGCCTTATACCCCCCATTTCAAGATCCAACATCCTCTTTAGTACCCTCTCCTCGTCCATTCTCCTCCCATTACCGTACTACCTAAGTCGTAACTTCTATATCCTGTCCTCTACTGGCTCCTCTTTAAATATTCCTCTAACCCTCTCATTTCTCATCCTATCCACGTTAGTCACTCCTAGACTACTTTTCAGGAATTTCATTTCACAAGTTTGAATCCTGCAGCAATCCTGCTCCTTCATTATCCATCGTTTCCACTGCGTATCTCTAACAAAGTACGACTTGTAGCTCACTGCTATACCCTTCCTCACCGCACCCCTGCTCCGAGTCATACTTCTCACACCTCTGGGGAAAGAAAACTTCTACTTTCAATGATTTCTATAAACAAAAATTTTATCAAGACAATTCATTTACATTAAAAGTGTTCTCTTTGTTGTGCATGACGTAGTATACATGACTAACAAAATATAATTTCTCAGTGGCATCATAATTTTAAAAAAAATCGAATTTCAAAGATTTTTCACTTTGACTAAAATTTCACATTTAAAAAAAATTGGGGGTTCGAATTTTTATATGAGATTTTAAAGAAAATCTAAGATTCGGATTCGAGAAATTTAGGATTCGAACCGTTCGAACTTTATGTATTCGCCGTGAGATAGCAAGAAACGCAACCAGCGCGACTTTCGTGTATTGAAAGAAGCTGCTTACTCAATGGCGCAAGAACCTGAAGTATAAAAGTAGGTGGACACCCCACGACTGCGAAATACCTTAATTCCCACCTAATATCTCAAGTGCCACCGTTACTGGAAACACCTTAACTTCCAAAGTAATTGACTTCCTTTAGGAAGTAATGATCCTCCTCCTGATACCGTTTTATTTATTTTTTATTTTTCTCTTTCTTTCACTGTTAGGAATTGTGCAAACGTGGGTTTTTCCCCAGTGACGTCATCCCCCACCTTCCCCACACCCAAAATTAAAAATCATTCTCTAATTTAATTACATAGAATTGATGCTAAATACATGTGTTGTGAGTATTGGAGATGAGGCGGTGTCGTACCACTATTTGGCGTAATAAACAAAATATACAAACTTTGAACTAAGGAAATAAATAAAAATGGTACGTTACACCGCACGGACTTTATCTCTCTTTAATTTTAAATTAGAGACATTTAGTAAAAACTTTTAAAATTTACGAAATAAAATAATATATATTATTGCAGAAACACTCCACCAAAGTCTATACATGTAATAATGTACACATTTTGTTTGTAATATTAAACAATGCCTGGACACAAAAATTTAATCAACATCATTCAATCAGATTTTGAGAAAATCAACTTTTTCTGTTTTTGCCCTTCAGAAAACTTAATTTTAGTGTTGGATATCTAGGTCCAAAAGCTCCTCGGGAGACCCTTATTAAAATCCTAGAGGCCAAGCTTTAACCTGATCAGTCAAATGGTTTCTGTTCTAACCTGAGGTACAGCCAGAATTGCGAAAAACACTTTTTCGGTTTCAAGGGGTCATGAAACATCGACATTAATCAAAATCTCGGGTTTGATTACTATGACGATCACAATACTTTCTCTCTGGGGCGTCGAGAAGAAGTAAAAGGCTAGAAAAGTTAAACTGATTGATAAGGCATGGCTGCGTGAGAGTTAGGAAGAAATCATGACTTATGTTTTGTATACACCTCGTCTTACTACTCGTCCGGACTATCCACATATTTACAATAAAAAGTACGGGGAAGGTAGAATATAAATTCAGTGCACCAGAATTTTCGTGAAGCAAGTGCGAGGAAACAATTTAGTAAAAACAACCTTAGTACAGCAGGTCAAGACTCGAATCTTGAACTCCTAATCACCGTCAAACCAGACTAGGCGAGACTGACGACTTTGTACACGTGCCCACTGGTACGGGTAGCCATTGAATTTACAATGCGGTGGCCCGACACCTTAGCTCAGTCAGTAGTGTGTTTGTCTAGTGAGATAAGGGTCCCGGGCTCGATTCGCGGTATGGCCAAAAAATTTATCCTTGGTGAAATTTGAGTTTCCCCTGTTCACAGTGATGAATTAACGGCTGGAGGGCTGGATGTTGTATCTGTTATAGATTTAAGTTAGTTTATAAGTCATCTGCTGATATTCAGAAAATGCACGTTAAATACCTCAAATAAATACAATGCGGTAGGGAGGGACAGTATTAAATATGAAATCCAAAAACTTTGTCACATTTGGATAAGTTATAGGTCACGTACCTCTAGCAGAGGTACAGCTTAGGTCCCTCCTTCCTCCACCCCCTCCCCTGACAAGGTAGTGAAATTTCAAGGGGTTGGGGATGGGGAGTATGTTGTATTATTGAAACAGCCTCGCAGGCCTACACAAAAATCATGGTGAGTGCGTGTGCTTAGTTCTAGAATGAATTAAGAGAACAAACTTCAAATAAATTTTATTGCAACAAAGTATATCGACATTTGCAAATAATCGTTGGCTCTATACAATAAATCTCAAAATGTTTGTATATACAATATGCACAGTTAGTAAACAATCACAAATGGTCATACATAATTTAAACATATTTTATGGGTTAAACATTTGCACAGTAAACGTAATCTGAGTAGAGCAAGAATGCGGTCGGAAAGAGTTTTAGAAATTACAATCGTTTCCCACTCCCCCCTTGATCAGTTTCGATAGAATGAAACCTAGGTCGGGGGAATGGGTTGTAACGATTGATTTTCTGATCGAGACATCCATTCATAACCTCTTTGTCCGATGGCAGTGATGTAAAGTATGAACTCTAACTTTCCTGAACCTTCTTCCAAATATAATAAACTCATAATTCGAAAATAGGTTTTACCTATATAGATATAAACCTATAATTTTATGGTTCACATTGATAAAATATTACTGTATAATTAGTATTATTTTAAAAGTACTGTACCAAAGATAATTAATATTGTAAAATATTATCGATAATAACGGCCAAAAAAATCATGTTTGTAATATCTAAAACAAACATTCATACCGTTTTCATAATATATATATGAACCGTCATTAAAAATCTCAAAATAGAAGATATAAGAAGTGTTGTTTCCAGTGATATCACCTGGTGGTACGCGAATACAAATTAGGAGGTTCGTAGAGTTTAAAAAATAAACAAATTTATATTATTTAATGAGACACATTGAATAATTAGGGCCATATTTAGGGTTAGACCCAAGATACCCGGCGTAAGGACACGTGATCTAGGAGCGCTATTTATTTATTTTAGACGTGGAAGAAATAATATATATAGCTTATTTAGGCACCAAACAATTTTGGGATACAATTTGAAGATAAATTATATCTGAGGGTACATGGTCAATAAAGGTTGGATACTACTTGGTTAGACTATAATAACTAATTACAAAAAATAAAATATTAAAATGCGGCTGCATCAACTTTATTTTGTTTGTCGGGCACACAGATTGTATGGGATGTTAGCTTCGTATCTTTGCTTACAATACCATTTTCATATGAAGAGCCTTATCCGAGAGCGGAAAAAAATAACTAGATCTATTTTCACGTGTTCATACGTAAACCATGTGATATTCAACTCTTTTGATAGGTTAATATCAATATCTATTAAATAACAAGAATAATATAAGTTAAAAGTCAGGAAATTTGGCCACAAAAAATATATTTATATCTTCTAAAAGTTTCTTCCCGCAAAAAACCTACCATAGCTGTTCATTCAATTTATTTTTATTTTACTACCCGTTTGGGTTATAAGCATGTGTACTAATTTCACTAATGTGTTCGGAATTAGGATGGTTGAGTTTACAGGAAATGTACTCGAATTTGCGTGGAGGAGTAGGTGAAAACTATTTCGGGAAAAACACCCTCAATACACCCGATTGGTATTTTCTCAAACCCCGATATACTCGTCATCAGCAGTCCAGTCTATTGCAAGAGTAACGCCTTAGACCATTTGAACATCGAAGCGGACTCCAATTTATCTTTTTTCATCACTAGTCCAGAATAAGGACACTAAGTTTACAAATCTCTATAAATTTTAAATTTAATGAGTCAAGTTAATGAACGCGATAAACTTTAATTGAGCTTACAGTGAGGAAAGGGTTCCAACCCCGACTATATCGGATGAAGTCGTGAAGTTATAATTATTATTAAAATTGGCAATCAAACTAAACAATCCATTTTGTAACATTTCTTTACTTAATGTAAGTTCTTGAACGTCAAAATATCAAGTAGGTTCGGTTAAAAAAATGCAACTGGACACGGGAATCGAACAAGAGGTATTCGTCTCACCACATCAATTCTTTCACCCCTGAAGTACCCAGTTCCATTCCACATTCACCTCTATTTTTCACTCATTACTATGGCATGAGTAAAATTGGACGCGTGAGAGTCTTAGTCCATTCAAAACTCTTGAGTTAGTTTTTTTGACAGTTGTAAAAGTTTTTTTAAAGGCATGTTTTGTTTTACCATTCTCCTAGTCAGTTCAAATTTAATTATTCTGCTAGAGAATGAATGAGGAGGATAAAATTGAAATGAAATGTACCTCCAATTACGTAACAGAGTATATAGAAAAACTTAAGGGAAAAAATACCTAATTAACTCGGCCGATATTTGAACCCTGACCTAATCGTCATCGATATACCAAATATCAGAATCATTTGATGTCTTAGTCAACGTGTCTACCTATGTATGTTTTATGGTTTCATACGCCTGGCTGTGGTGCCTTTTTTTTTATCATCCTTAGTCAACGTTTGTTTATAAGTATTTTATAAATTCTATTAGCGAGTATAAGCACTGGTCTAGTGGTTAGTATTTTTTTACTACTAATATAGACGTCCCGGGTTCGGTTCCCGGTGTTACGTCCTACCATAGATACATTTCCCGAAGGGGGATTGTACGCACCTACATATTGCCTCAACATTAAAATACGGTTAAATATCCGCCACTGGTAGTAGAAGACCACGAAAATCTGTCAGACAAACGCCATGCCTTAAAAAAAAACACTAGGGCGCGTGAAATTTTATAATTTTTCCGGAAAGTCCCAAGAAGTTGTGTATGGAGTATATCGATTACTCGGTGGCTGGATAGCTCGGTGGCTGGTAATTCACGCTATAAGTTCGACGATCTGAGTTTGATTCCCGTTAATTTCAATCAATTTTCAACCCAACAAATAGATTAGCATATTAAGCGTATGGTGAAGCTATATTACAGTATTGTACAGTCATATTAAACATCTAGTAAAATGTGCACAGTGTTGCACAATGTTAAATAGTGTTGCCGTGTTGCTCACATTTTCAATTATACAATTATTATACAATTTGTACGTGTGTTGTACTATTTATATAAGTTTATTTCCTTAATTATCAAATTAAAAATTCTGGCCTATTATTTGGTTCTCAAAAATACAATTTTTCTATATTTTTAATGAAATGGGCAAATCTTATTGGAAAGTCAATTTATCTTAAGATTTAAAGTATTAATATTTGATTTATTACTCTATATAAAAGTAGATACTATTTAATTTGCGATGCTATTATCCGAAAAGTATTTTAAATAGGAGCATTGACCTGATGTTAAAATGTTTGATTTATATTAAAGTTTAAAAAAAAATACATCAGTTCCTAAAACATTAAAACATGTTACTTTATAATAATCTTCTTATATGAAATTGGAATGGTTAGTATTTTCGTGCATACTAAAACAATAATTTAAAATCAACTAAAGCATTAAGTTCATACTAATAAAAACTATTTTAACCCGACTGGATATAAACACAGGATTGTTTGACTATGCCTAGTGCTAAAAATGAAAGCATTAATGATTTTCCAGATATTTTTATGAACACTTTGTATACGGTGTTGAGTTAAAATATAATAAAAGTAATAAAAACATTGATATAGAAATAATTTGACGTAATTAGTAACAATTTATGTTTTAAGTATTAATGCTTTATAAAATAAACCCAGCTGGTTATATAATTATTATGATCACGATATATAAATTAAAGCTATTCATGTGAGAATAATTAATTCATATACTCGTATCATTTTAGTAATTAATTAATTCATATCTTTGTATAATTTTAGTAATTAATTGATTTACCAAAATATATCTACGTATGGATACGGTGGTACCAATAGTTCAGAATGATCTCGTTTGAGGTCTATAGCCTTAACACAAACCAATGAAAACTTAAAACATAACACAGTTAAAATTTAATCAACAAATTTCTATTATTTACACTTCAAACTATGTATTTGGAAAAACAACAACAACAAAATATTAACCAGTTCCTACTTTATGTATTTCCTTGACTACATGTTAGATCAGTATGTGATAATTTCAAAGAGGTGCCTCCCACACCCAAACTGATGACTGGTGGCTAGGCTGTTCAACTTCTCACTGGGATATCTTGGAGTCTGATTGCTGCATGTTATAGAGTTGGTGGCACGCCGAGCAGTCGAGAGCCATCTTGCTCGACAGATGTTGTAGGACAGAATGTGGTTCTATAACAAGACAAAGATGGAACTAATACTCTAGAATATTATTATTAATTTT
>CABEEJ010008594.1:0-17408 GCA_901482245.1 Timema douglasi
GTTAAACTGTAGGTCCTCCATTTCATCTCACAATCACCCTACCATTACACATTAGCGTGAGTGCGTATATCCCGAACGGGTAGTAACACGCCAGGATTCGAATTATCCAAATATTCGCACATAAAATTCGAATTAAATGGTGTGGTTTTTTTTACCGTTGATATAAATAGGAATTTGATGGGTAATTATGGTGGTTTGTAACTAACCAATGTTGAACTAGCCAACTCCTACTTTATATTAATCTAAATTATCTCTAACCAAATACAACTATATTAATTTGTTAGGTTTTATTTCCCTCATTATATTTCAAGTCATCTTTGTGTTTGGGTGAGTGCTATAATAGGATTTTTATGGGAAGAAACTTTTTTATGAAAATACAAAAGTCTCTTTTTCGGACAATATTGTTAACATTTTACAATACTATTGGTGCTAGTTATAGGTATTGGTAATATCTATCTAAAGTGACAGCTGCGGATCATATGACTTGACGTATGAATACGCGAGTTTTAGCTACAGGAAGCAACAACAGAACCATAAAAAAAACAAGCACGTGTTTTAAAAGAATCATCGATACATATGAACGCGATTCAAAGCTTGATATCTCAGTCAATGCCTACTAGGATCAATGCAAGTACAGTAGCCCCATGGCTTATTTGGTGCTGAGTGACAGCTCACAGATGACAACTGACAGCTTTGTAAAGCTACCAGACCAAATTATGTATCCCTACGCCGAACCATATGATCTGAAAAAAAAAAGTGTTTAGCAGCTGTCACGTCAGACGGTCAAAATTTAGGTATATACCTACATGTTGACTGTCAGCTGTCAGTCAGCACCAAAGAAGCCGTGGGGCTACTGTAGTTTTAACACCCTGTAATGATCAGCTGTTTGATAGCTGAGGGATAATTAATATTTTTATTTGATACCATTCAATTTACTTTACATCCATGACGGTTTATATACTGCGGTCAGTTTTTTAATCCAAGCCATATATTGTCCACTACCGGCTGGCTAGACCCGTCGTAGCTTCATATGACTTATAAAATAACGTGAGGCTAGGTCAGGCACAACATCCAGTCCCCAGGCCCGTTAATTCATCACTATGAATGTGTAAACACACATTTCACAAATGATATATTTTTCGGCTACACCGTGAATCGAACCCGTGATCGTTAGTGCAGTAGACAGACTCGCTACCGACTTAGCTAATGTGTCGGATTTGATATAATTTAATTGCTTTTAGTAAATTAAGGCCTACTTCAATAAAAATACTAACCTTATTTAAGGTGAAAATTATTTTTACTTACGGATGCATCCATCTCTATCTATATATTTCAATTAAATGAAATTAAATGATCCGAATCAATGGTCGCACGGTCTAAGAGGTCACTCTTTCAATAAACTTGACTGCCGATGACTGGTAGATCGGAGTTTGTTCCTGGTCAATTGTACTGAGGGAGTTTTTTCCTAAATGGCTTCCCGCTCTCTACGCGTAAATGTGGGTACATTTCGTATAATTTAACCTTCCTCATTCCTAAACCATTAGAGTAATTAGTACACATGCGTATAGACTGAACGATGGCTAAAATTTATTAGCGATAGCTATCATATTAATCTTACAAAATACTTTTTAAAAAAGCTAAATATTTATTTAACCAATTCATTTTTTTCCAAATCTACGATAAAAATATTTTCCTACGCTCCATAATTCTTTCGTTTTTGTATGAAAATTGTCAGGGATTTATTTGGGTACAATAAAAACCAAATAACAAGTCACGTGTCGAGAGGCGGGCAGAGAACTTTTCGGATGTTGGCCGGCATCACCATCCCCCCTTGCCTCTGCGCCCAGAACACCACAAAAGTCCACGACGGCATCCACCTGCCCTAAAGACACCGGAGGTCCAATACCCCGGACATACGTCTCGTAATCTTTGGCTTCTGACCGCGCGACCAGTTCCTCCATCTCGGCGGCTCTTACGCCCTTCCCTTTCAACTTATTCTTCTTCTTCTTCTCGGCTGCCAGCGAAGCGTCCAGACCAAGCTCCTCCGTTTTCTTCAGGTTTATCTCCTTCACGTAATTATTGACGTCGTCGGAGATGTTACGTTCTGGCGTGAGGTTAGTCAGGTCATCGGGTACCTCAGTCGACGCTTCAGGTATCTCCGGGGCGGTTATCCTTCCATCCAGACCGGCGAGGAAGGAGTACAGCTTACAGAACAGCTCCACCGGTATCTTAGCGGGACCACCTTCAGGGTCATCCGTCAGAATCTCGCAGAGTAAGGTCATAGTCTCCGACAGAGAGTTGGTGAGATGACCTGAGGCCACCGCGACGAATTTGAGCAAGTCTATCTTTTCTTCCGCCCCGAATCCGCCGATCTGGAGCATCTCATCTAGAGCGTCGGCATTCAGGCACATCCCTATCCACGCCTTCTTCAAGTCTTCTTTCGGTATCGTCTCGTGGTCGAGGAAGCTGTTGAGTAGGACCTTGATGTAACCCGGAGTAAGACCGGACGAGTGGAGGAAAGGAGGGTACTCGAGTCTTTCTTTGACCGGAGGGCGATCCCCGTCCGCCAAAGCTCTGAAGTATGTGACCGACCAGTCCAGAAGGTCGTAGGGTTGAGTGCGGATGGCGGCTTTGCAGTATTCCTTGAGTATGGCGGGAAACGCGGGTGGGATGACGATCTGCTGAGAGCAGTACATCTGTTCCACCAAGTCGGACATTTTATTGTGTTTTCCTCTATGGGAAGTAACGTTTAGGTTATGTTCGCACCTAGATGAATCCGCGGCTTTTCAATTCCAAAGACATGTTCGTTTTGTGATGAATAATATATTAATTTGTATATTAATTTATCCGTGGCAAATATAAAAACAAATGAACACATCATGAACCAAAAATTAAGTGTGATAAAATAATTTACATCTCTTAAGTCTAGTTCTGATTACATCTACCACAGCGCTGCCAATACCAATGCGGCATACTTTACCAGTTAAAATAAAACTAAATATAAGTGATAGATTTATTTTTGTTAGCAAATTTTTTAAATATTCTTTCTGTGCGTTTATTTTTTTTAGCATTTAGCGCCCACTCTTTTAAACAAAATAAATATATATTACAGCTTACTAAGTAACTTGTTTCTATAAAATTCATTTGACCTAGATATGAAGTCCTTAATTTATTGTTATAACTTTTTTGACCGTACCGGATTTCAAATTCTGGACACATTAGGTAAACACGTTACTAACTTTGCTAATTTAAACAGAAAATAATTATTTTGTAATGGCTACTAATTAAATACACGCAACTAAACTCAATTTTTACAGAAATTATTCTTTTATTTGTCAAATTATTTTCAACAAATGTTTTGTAGCTGCAATTTAATTTTAAAAGTAATGGCCTTTTAGGAAATACAAACATATTTTGTCACGGTCAACATTGATAACATTTTAATATATTATTAGTGTTAATTTATAAGTGTTGATAATATCTATCAAAAGTGACAGCTACAGATCACGTGACTTGACGTATGAATACGTGAAAGTATATCTAGTAACGTTTCTAGATGTCATAATAAGGTTATTCCTATGAAAACTGGACTGCACTAACATATTTTGATAACTTATAATAAACGATTTAGTTAAATCCGTTCAACGCTAGGAGAGCCACTAGCGTTACAAGTTCAACACAGGTGCTTGGATGAAGACAGCCATTTTATATAAGTTTGTTTTGAAATCGTTCATTACTGTTTTTTCAAGGTAAGATCAGCTTTGATAAATATAATAGAGTAATTTATCCATATTATTACAAAGAGGATTAAGATAATAAAGACATTTTAAAGTGTATTTTACTAGAAATATCCTTTGGTACTTTAATACCTGTGTAAAATGCATTGTTAATATATTTTAATTGATTAACCAAGAACCTGATAAAGTGTAATCATGTGACAGCATTATCGTTATATTTGATAAAACATTATACAGGCCTATTCTAACAAAGACTTAGGACCTACTTGCTTTCCGAGTAAATTAGTCTAATAATTTACGTCCCAGTTGTATTAAATACTTTTATCTTATTTGTGTATATATTATTAACAATTTTTTAAATAGTAAAACCAATCGTATCTAGTTTTTTTTTGTTTGTTCTTAGTTGCAATAAAAAATAACGTATTCATGAATGTAAGTCGTTACTTACAGTTAAATTTGATTGATACTATTTCGTTTTGAAGGCTGGTTGAGGTTCTTAATCTCATTTGTTTTATTTTCAGCTATTGTGCTAGCTGCTGAAGCAAGCAAAGATAAAAGGCCAACACCAGACAGAAAGCGTCATCATTTTTGTTCAGCTCGCCTCTCGTCCCATCGAGCAGCTGACATAGTGAGACAACAATACTCGGTTAGTCGTGGTAAATGTGTCAGTTAACAAAAGTTAATGTCAGAGTGTGAGTGTGTTTACCAGCTGAATTGTCTGGATGATTATCGTATTACTGTGTTGCAATTATTAATGTTGTATCGCGGTGGGTGTTATTGTTATTGTTGGGGCTGTTTTATGTTTATGCTGGTGTCCTACATTATATTATTTGTATGCTTTTCAATGTTAATTATGATGCGTAACTTTTGTAAACGTGATTTTCAAGAATTATGTTTTGTGTGGTATTGTTGGTGGTATAATATTAGGGTGTTGTGAAGTATTATGTATTTTGTATATGGTAGATATTGTGAATCTAATATAAATATGGTGTGTGTGTGTGGGGTGTATATACAGTGTGTGGGGTGTATATATTGTGTGTGGGCTGTATATATTGTGTGTAGGGTGTAGATACAGTGTGTGGGGTGTATATATTGTGTGTAGGCTGTATATATTGTGTGTAGGCTGTATATATTGCGTGGGGTGTATATATTGTGTGTAGGCTGTATATACTGTGTGTGGGGTGTAGATACAGTGTGTGGGCTGTATATATTGTGTGTGGGGTGTATATATTGTGTGTAGGCTGTATATACTGTGTGTAGGGTGTAGATACAGTGTGTGGGCTGTATATATTGTGTGTAGGCTGTATATATTGTGTGTAGGCTGTATATACTGTGTGTAGGGTGTAGATACAGTGTGTGGGCTGTATATATTGTGTGGGGTGTATATATTGTGTGTAGGCTGTATATTCTGTGTGTGGGCTGTATATATTTTGTGTGGGGTGTATATATTGTGTGTAGGCTGTATATACTGTATGTAGGCTCTATATATTGTGTGTAGGGTGTATATATTGTGTGTAAGGTGTGCATATATTGTGTGTGGCGTGTGTATATAGTGTGTGAAGGGTCAGGATAGGTGTCTACTTGGAGTTGTGAGGGGATGGGTGATGCAAGAAAAAAGCGTAATATGTTTTTGAATGACCCTCCGTTTTTTCTTGTTCAAGCGCCATCTTGTGTATAATATCCCCGACTAATCGTCAGTGAAAGGTGCTCTTAAGTTGTCATTCTTAGGCTGTTTCTATTGTAGTAAGATATCACACAAAACGGTGTTCGTTCTCTATAAATCGGGATGTCGAGGTTTGAGTCTGGGCTAGACAGGTGAGTGTGTTGAAAATGGAAAGGGGGGAGGGGGATTTCATGTTGTGATCTATTACTGTGGTTTTATAACTCTCTCGACATATTATTTTATAGTCAACAATAAAATTAGATATTTTTCAAATAGTTATTTATTAATTAAAAACTGGGCTCTTTTCATCTAATATACATTAGAAATGTTATAAAAGTCCACACCTCATTAAACTTTAAAAAACACACACAACCAAAATAAATTACTAGAACGTTATTTCTAAATATTATTTTCATAACTATATAAATTGATTTATTTTGCAAACACAAATGCATCGTGGTTAATCAATCTTTTTTTGGGGCGGGGNGGAATTATAGTTTGTAAGTTAATATTATTTCACTTTTACTGAAAAATGTTTAGTAAAGTAAAATCAAAGCTACTTAATGTGGGCATATTACAAAGCTACTAGACTAGTTATAGTAAATTTTATTGTGATTAAACCAAACTTTTTCTTTGGAATGGGTCTGTTTAGGATTGGATGTTCTATTTTTCATGAATGTTGAGTCAATATTTTGTTTATTTATTTCAGACCTAGTGTTTTCCTTAAATATGATTCCACTGTGATCTTCTGGAAAATTTGTTGCCATTGTGTTTTCTTGAATGGTGATTATTCCACTATGTGCATCACTCAATCCAGGAGAAAATGTAATTTCATTTGTGATTCTTTCTTCGGAAGACGTACTAATTGAATCTATGACTGTTGGTTTAGAAATATTTCCAAAAAAAGGAAATGTAGTACTTGCGGTTCTTATTGATCTGTTTTTGATATTTGGTTGTTCATTCATAATAATTGTTGAAAAAGTGCTAGCCACATCAAAAATGTTTTCTTTAACAAATGGTTTTCCATGATTACTTTCAACAGGAGGAGTTTCTTTACTGTGTTGACTTCCATTATTAATCTCAACAGAGGTAAATGCTTTACTGTGTTGACTTCCATAATTAATCCCTACAGATGGAGTGTCCTTAATTTGCTGACTTCCATAATTAATTTCAACAAATGGAGTATCTTGACTGAGTTGACTTCCATAATTAATTTCAATAAATGGCGTCTCTTTAGTGAGTTGACTTCCATAATTAATTTCAACAAAGGGAGATTCTTTACTTTGTTGACTTCCATTATTAATTTCAACAGATTGATTTTCTTTAATTTGTTGACCTCCATAATTAATCTCTACAGATGGAATGTCGTTAGTTTGTTGACTTCCATAATTAATTTCAACAAATGGCGTTTTACTTTGTTGACTTACATTATTGATTTCAACAGAGGGAAATTCTTTACTTTGTTGACTTCCATTATTAATTTCAACAGATTGATTTTCTTTAATTTGTTGACTTCCATAATTAATCTCTACAGATGGAATGTCGTTAGTTTGTTGACTTCCATAATTAATTTCAACAAATGGCGTTTTACTTTGTTGACTTACATTATTAATTTCAACAGAGGGAAATTCTTTACTTTGTTGACTTCCATTATTAATCTCAACAGAGGTAAATGCTTTACTTTGTTGACTACCAAAATTAATCCCTTCAGATGGAGTGTCCTTAATTTTCTGACTTCCATAATTAATTTCAACAAATGGAGTATCTTGACTGAGTTGACTTCCATAATTAATTTCAATAAATGGCTTCTCTTTATTGAGTTGACTTCCATAATTAATTTCAACAAAGGGGGATTCTTTACTTTGTCGACTTCCATTATTAATTTCAACAGATTGATTTTCTTTAATCTGTTGACTTCCGTAATTAATTTCGATAGATGGAGTTTCTTTACTTTGTTGATTTCCATAATTAATTTCAACATAAGGCGTTTCTTTACTTCGATGACTTGTATTATTAATTTCGACAGAGGGAGTTTCTTTAATCTGTTGACTTCCATAATTAATCTCTTCAGATGGAGTTTCTTTATTTTGTTGACTTCCATAATTAATTTCAACAAATGGAGTTTGTTTACCAAGTTGATTTCCATAATTAATTTCAACAGAAGGAGTTTCCTTACTCTGTTGACTTCCATAATTAATTTCTATGGATGGAGTTATTTTAATTTGTTGACCTCCATTATTAATTTCAACAGATTGATTTTCTTTTATGAGTTGATTATGAAATAAAGTAGTTTCAAAAGAGGGTATATCTTTGAGTTGTTTTATTTCATAATCAATTTCTTGAGAATGAATTCCTTTAACGGTGGTTGTTCCCGAATTATTTTTATCAAAAGAAGTTTCTTTAAAGGAACTTTCCTCCAAAGTAGTTTCATCATAGTAACTCCCTTCTATGTGTGTTGTATTTGAAGTAGTTTCATAAATCTTATTTTCTTCAATGAGTCTAGTATCTAAAGTAGTTTCAGAAAAAGGACTTTCTTTAAAATGGGTCCTTTCTGAAGTGGTTTCATTGGATAGAGTTTCTTTGAGATATATTGTTTCCAATGAAGTTTTTTCAAATTGAGTTTGTTCACCTACCGTTGTTACCAATGTAGTTTCACCAGGAGTTCCTAAATTAGTTACCGCCAAAGGAGTCAACTTGATAGCTGAAGACCCCAAATTAAATTCTACTGGAGGAGTCACTTTAAAGTTTGAAGTTAGCAAATTACTTTCCGCAGAAGGAGTCCCTTTGGTGGTTGATGTTCCTAAATTAGTTCCCAGAGGAGTCCCTTTGGTCGTTGATGTTCCCATATTGGTTACAAGAGAAGAAGTCACTTTGGTGGTTGATGTTCCCAAATTGGTTACAAGAGAAGGAGTCAGCTTGGTGGTTGATGTTTCTATATTGGTTACAAGAGAAGGAGTCACTTTGGTGATTGATGTTCCCATATTGGTTACAAGAGAAGGAGTCACTTTAGTGGTTGATGTTCCCAAATGAGTTCCCAGAGAAGGAGTCACTTTGGTTGTTGATGTTTCTATATTGGTTACAAGAGAAGGAGTCACTTTGGTGGTTGATGTTCCTAAATGAGTTCCTAGAGAAGGAGTCTTTTTGGTGGTTGATGTTCCCATATTGGTTACAAGAGAAGGAGTCACTTTGGTGGTTGATGTTCCCATATTGGTTACAAGAGAAGGAGTCACTTTGGTGGTTGATGTTCCCAAATTGGTTACAAGAGAAGGAGTCACTTTGGTGGTTGATGTTCCCATATTGGTTACAAGAGAAGGAGTCACTTTGGTGGTTGATGTTCCCAATTTGGTTACAAGAGAAGGAGTCACTTTGGTTGTGGATGTTCCTAAATTGGTTACAAGAGAAGGAGTCACTTTGATGGTTGATGTTCCCATATTGGTTACGAGAGAAGGAGTCACTTTGGTGGTTGATGTTCCCAAATTGGTTACAATCGAAGGAGTCACTTTGGTGTTTGATCCTAACTTTGCCTTCTCGTAAGGAATAGTTTTTGTGGTTGGTTTTACTAAATTACCCGCCTCATAAGAAATCGCTTTTATGGTTGGTTTTCCTAAATCGGTTTCATGAAAGGGATTACTATATTTGATTGTTCCCAAAATAGTTTCAATGTGGGGAGGATCATTGAACATTGTGTTTTCCAAAATATTTTTCACAGAAGAAGTTTCTATAACAATATTAGTTACTAAAATATTTTCATTGGAGGGAGTTGCTTTGTCTTTTATGTTTCCCAAAGCAGTTTCTTTGGATGTAGTCTCTTTGATTTTAATGTTTCCCATAACAGTTTCATTGAAGGGAGTTTCTTTGATTTTAATGTTTCCCAAAGCAGTTTCATTGGATGGAGTCTCTTTGACTTTAATGTTTACCAAAGAGGTTTCATTATAGTTAGTTTTATTAACAATTGAGGTTCCCAAAATATTTTCAGGAGGATACTCGTTTATGACTGTTTTTACAAAAATAGTTTCATTAGAGGGAATCCCTTTGGCGATTATGATTCCAAAAGTAGCTTCATCAGAAATAGTTTCTTTGACGTTCGTGGTTCCAAATCTAGTGTCAGCATATTGACTGTTTTTTACCACTGGGGTTTTCAAAACAGTTTCACTTGATACATTTCCATTGACGATTGTTGTTATTAAATTTATATCAATAGGGGTAGTTACGTGGATGGTGTTTGATTCGGAATAGCTATAAGCAATCGGTGTACTTTTGTTTAAAAGCATTGATTCATAATCCATCTTTTTCAAATAACTTTCCGTTGAGTCTTGTCTGTGTAGGGTTGTTAGATTTACGTGGCCTATAGAGGACGTGTTTATTTCCTCGACATGTTTTGTTCGAGGAAACGCATTGTTCAACACCTGTGCTGAGAACTTTTGTTCGTTTCTCGTGATTGTTTGTGAAGGGAATCTTTCGAAGTTATTTTCTGATTTGGTTCCCTGACTCCAAAATGTATTGGTCTCGAATTTTTCTGACCCTTCGACAGAGGTGTCCGTAGTCGGTGACGACACATATTTAAATAAAGGTGCCCCATTGCTTGGTTCTGCTGTTGTGGGGGTGACAACATTTTTTATGTGTGTGTCATTTGAGTCGACTGTGGAGGGAAGTTTTTCTTCATAATAGTTCTCCTTGTTTCCTAACATCTGTGCTAATTCTGAAAAGTATCCCCAAAATGTTTTTCCAATGTGTTCTTTCGTTGTGGCCTCCGTGTTTACCCCCGTTACGTTCGATAATATAGTTTCCGTTACAGGTTTAGACTCGCCGACTGGTAATATATCAAGCCAAATATTATGCGAATTTGGTGTGGACGTTTCTCTTGAGTAATTAAAGCTCCCATGGGGTGTCTTACTCTTAAAGGCACTACCTATCTCGTCGAAATAGTCTTTTTCCGTGATTAATTTTTCTTTAGCGGTATCTTGGGAAGAGATATACTCGATATCTTCAGAAGAAGTTTTTTCTGTTGTCATTGTTTTGTATAAACTATTTACCTGAAGTGTTTCGTCAGGGTCGAGTTCGTATGACGCCAGTAGTGGAAAAAGTTTCATTCTATCGGGTGTGGTGCTTTGACCACTTGTTGTGAAACCAGTAGAACCTTCTTTAGCGTATTTCCCTAGACTTTTATCCGTGGATCTGTTAACGTCCATCGCCGCATGGCCACCTGTAGTGTTTTGATAAGATGGCCAGCCCTTAAACGAACTTTTGTTACAAGGAGGACATTCCTTATCACGTGAGCCTGTGTAATTGTCTTTCACAGGCGATGGGCTGGGAAATTTCATGTGATATTTTGTTGTGGATTCCTCAAATTTATTCGTGAAAGTGCCGTTGTTTTCTGGTATCCTTAACGTTTTGAGTCCGTCTGAAATATCTTTAGTTGGTTTTGAAACAGGGTTGCCTTCCATCCCTTGGCTAATATCTTTAAGGGTTGTTGTGTTTTTATCCCCGTTGTAGACAGAGATAATTGATCTAAGTTTAGATATAAAAAGTTCATGCGGGTCAACATTGGACGCTTCATGTTGAGGTTTTCCTAACGTAATGTTCGCCTTCCTATCTAATTCTTGGGTCATGAGTCTAACTACTAACTTCTGAATCTCTAATATCGGAAAGAACCTCTCTAAATCGCAGATTTTTAAGAGCGTCTTGCTACGGGGAGGTTTCTGTCCACGCGCGCTCCCCCTCAGATATTTTCGCCACCGTCTCATTATCTCGAAGATTCTCGGACCAGAAAGCGGGTTACCGGAAGAAGTGTTTTCCGCTTGCTCGCCGACGGCCGTCGTTCCGTTCCGCGTAAGTACCCACGGGACGACGGACGCTGTGTTGTTTGACGCGCTAACGAAGCTATCATCGCCACCGCTTCCTCCAGCCGACCTCCCAAGGAGGAACGAACCGCACATTAGCACTAAGCACGCGATCATCTTGCACTGACATCTCTAGTCGGAATACAAATGTTCATATAGCTCACAGGTCCACCCGGACAAACAAGTTTTGACGCGAGTCGGGAGGAATACAAGTCGTGCGTCATCTTGAATTACGTACGTGACAGCTATCGCCGCCCAACCACGTAGGTGGTAGAGATGAGCAAGGTAGATTTTAGAAGATATGTACCTGGATGTTCGTGAAGGTAGAGTGTAAACATTAGTATATTATTATTAGCACCGCGTCTTACTACCCTTTCGGGTTATACGCACTTACGCTAATATGTAATGGTAGGGTGATTGTAAGATGAAATGGAGGACCTACAGTTTAACGTGGGATCCGAACCACGGTGGAGGCCTAGCATTCCCCACATTCACAAGATGTCTTGTCAGAGGTGAAGGAAGGGTTTGTCGATCAGATAATTCTGTCCCGGGACCGAGGATTGAACCCCGGACCCTAGCACAGAAGACCGACCGACACCTTACTCCTAGACCACCAGATCATCTAACATTAATATAAAACACCCTCAGTGCACTCGACCGGGATTCGAGCCCTAGCCTATTAAAAAACTCTTCATTAGATTATGAAACACGCTTCGATGGTCGAGTGGTCTAAGGTGTCGCTCTCGCAATAGACAGGACTGATGGATGATGGATTCTACAATCGGGCGTACTGAGGATATTTCTACAAAATGGTTTTCCAATCTATATCCAAGCAAATGAGTGTCCAAATTATCAAAATGGTTAGGAAAATGCAGTGATAGACAAAATACATTAATATTTCATACAATTTTAATTGATTATTAGATAAGTTTGATAGGCCTACCCATAATAACATAAATGGTGGAACGCTAGAAAATACGTCACGCTCACATTGTCTGATTTTTTTTTGTAGTCGAAAGGCCAGGGTTCTAATCCGGGTCGTGTGCCTTGAAGTTTATTCTCCTAAAAATCGTCTTCCTCCTTTACTGAGGTGAAACTGTAGCTACATCTATATATTCCTCTTCCCTACCCAAGTAATACAACCACGCCTGGATTTGAACCCTGACCTCTTCCATCACCGGATAGAGCGGATCGGACGAGACTGACGCCTGGGTCTTACGGGAGGGAGGGAGAAGGGGGGGGGGTCCTCGTAATCCAGCTCTCACGCCTGCGCCCATTAGGACGGACTCATCTACAGTAGCCCCGTGGCTTCTTTGGTGCTGAGTGACAGCTCACAACTGACAGATGACAGCTTTAAAAAGATACCAGACCAAATTACGTATCCCTACGCCGAACCATATGATCTGTAAAAACATGTGTTTAGCAGCTGTCACTTCTGACAGTCAAAATGTAGGTATATACCTAAATGTTGACTGTCAGAAGTCAACTGTGAGCTGTCAGTCAGCACCAAAGAAGCCATGGGCGCTACTGAAGTTCTCCAAGCGTCTCGTGTCAGGATATGTATCATCGGCAACACCAAAGCTCATCAGGGACTTAAGGACGGACCACATTTGTTTCCTAAACAGCCGACATCCGTCTCCATGAGTTCCTCTAAGTACACCCGTCTCTTCTGTCCCCACCCGACATCGATCAGTTTGTCAACCGAGGCGAACAACGAGATATCGCTGTCGGGACGATCGGCTCATCAAGGATTCCACCGTGAAAATACCATACAGATAACTAGAGAAATACGAGCTCCGAGCTTGAATAGTGAGAGTGGTGTGTGCCAGTGTCGTGTCGTGTCGTGTTACCAGGGTAAGCAGAGCTTGTTACAGCTGTACCTGTGATATCCTCCCCCACTCTGTCCCCATTTGAACAATCAAACATAGACTGCTCTACACACCTCTCATAGGAATGTATCAGTGTCGTGTCGTGTCGTGTTGCCAGGGTAAGCAGAGATGACTACACAGCGCCTGGATACAACATTTAATCAAAGTCGTTAGAGCGGATCTAGAGAAAATTGTTTATTTCCCCTTTTTGCTCTTCAGTAAACTACCTTTAATTTTGGATAAGTTATTTTATTCCAAAAACCCTTTTTGGAGAACATAATTAAAAACCTAGATACCTGAAAAGTGACACCAGGACACAGGAATCGAACCCGGGACCTTTGGCTTAGTAACTCCAATGCTCTTACCACTGAGCTACTCAGGAATCGTCCCATGTTAAGATCATTCTTCATTCATATTTTAAGGCAGAGTCTATGATGGACGTGTGGAAATAGTCGACCAATGTGTGATTCTATTAAGATCACGAGCTATCACCCTCGACTCGGCGGTTGGCTTAATTTCTGCCACTTGTACAATTACTTAAGTTTCATACTTCTTTGTAATGCCCAAAAAAACGCAAAGAGGTTATTGAGGATTACAATAGGGGGGGGGGGGATTATTAAGGTGTTAGTTTTTTTCAATTGTCCTCTAAATATTGGGGGGTAACTGCCCACCTTGCTCTCGCCAAATTCCGTCTATGGGCCCTGGTAAGATGATAAAAACTTCTTCGTTTCACTTTATTACGTAATTATAAGTGATCAGCGCACATAAAAGAAAGTTAAGTGTACTGTAAAGGCGGGTATTAGGACGACTTGTCCTTAAACGCATATTGTATGTAATAGTTTATTTTAAAATAAGGTTTAACTAAGATATAAATTTGTTATAATGAATACAAAATGCCATTGTCATTATGGTTACAGTTAAAAAGTCAAGACGTACTTAAGATTGATGACAGATTCTATGTCGTTGTTTTTTTACTACCATCGTCAGTGAATCTTGAATCTATGCTCATTATAAAACATACTTAATTAGATTATCATTGCTAATTAAGAACTAAAGAGAATTTATTACACTTGTTGATATTCTGATAGGTGACAGTTTTAATTATTTTACTCACTAGCTTCGGTGGTTGAATGGTATTAGGTGTCACTCTCACATTATAATGTTATTATTATTATTATTATTAGCACCGCGTCTTACTACCCGTTCGGGTTATACGCACTTACGCTAATGTGTAATGGTAGGGTGATTGCGAGATGACATGGAGGACCTACAGCTTAACGTGGAATCCGAACCACGGTGGAGGCCTGGCATTCCCCACATTCATAAGATGTCTTGTCAGAGGTGAAGGAAGGGTTTGGTAATCTGATAAATATTTGCCGGGACCGAGGATTGAACCCCGGCCGCCAGCACAGAAGTCTGACACCTTACCCCCCTAGACCGCCAGGTCACCGACCACATTATAATGGAACTGCAGATTACGGGAAGGTTGGGGCTCAAATCCCACTGAGGTGATTTATTTAATTTACTAAATTTGTTTTACATTCTACTCTCCACGAAAATGCGGGTAAAAATCCTCTAAATTCAACCTTACTCATTCCTAATCCACTAGAGTAGTATTAGTATATATACGTATAGTATAAACGAGTAGTAAGACACGGCTATGAAAAAACTCTGTACTGGTGGTTGGGTGGTTTAAGGCATCACTTCCACAACATACTGGATTACTGATGATGCGGAAAGGATGTAAGTTTCTGATGGACACACGGTTTAAGGTTTCAACCTCACATTAACTACCAGTGAAGGGATTTTTTTTATTACTACCCGTTTGGGTTATACACTTGTTTTCTAACTATACTAATGTATTAGGAAGGTTTAATTTAGAGGAAGTGCACCCGCATTCACGTGGAGGCCGAGTATATTCTATTTTTAAACAGTGCACCCGATCCAGGATTAAACCCCGAACACTCTGTCTTCGACAGTCCTAGTCTAACACGAAAGTAGCGCGTTAGACCATGTGGCAACCGGAGCGGGTCTTGGAATTATCGATTATGTTGGTACGATGTAAGTAGGTGAAACAAATCTAAAATTTTGAAATATACATTTTTATAGAATTTAAAATGTAAATATTAGAATTTACCTACAAATTTAAAACAAGAAACGATTACTTTAGACGATGAATACTACGAAAGCTGTGTTAAAATTTTTAATGAAAGTTTATACACCAAGGCAATGCATGGCAAAGAGTTTCAAATCCGCTCCGGTGGCCGCGTAGTCTAAGGCGCTACTATCACAGTTGACTATACCACTGACGACGGGGAGATTGAGGTTCGAATCTAAGTCGGGTGTACTGAGGGTTTTTTCTAGACTGGTTTTCCACTTTCCCCTCACACAAATGCAGGTACAATTCTTCTAAATATAACCTTCCTAATACCTAAAACCATTAGAGTAATAAACCGAACGAGTAGTAAGACACGAAGCTACAAAAAGAAACTATATCAAATTTCAAAAATATTTAAACGGTCGGTGACCTGGCGGTATAGGGGGGTAAGGTGTCAGACTTCTATGCTGGCGGCCGGGGTTCAATCTTCGGTCCCGGTACAGATTTATCTGATTACCAAACCCTTCCTTCACCTCTGACAAGACATCTTGTGAATGTGTGGAATGCCAGGCCTCCACCGTGGTTCGGATCCCACGTTANGAATGCCAGGCCTACACCGTGGTTCGGATCCCACGTTAAACTGTAGGTCCTCCATTTCATCTCACAATCACCCTACCATTACACATCAGCGTGAGTGCGTATAACCCGAACGGGTAGTAAGACGCGGTGCTAATAATAATTTAAACGGTATGCCGTAATTTTTTTTAAAAAAGAGCAATTTTCTTCAATAGAAATTTCTCGACGTCTACCAAACAGAGTTTAACTTTAATAAAAAAATAAACGGTGAATTCACAATTTAAATATATTTATGTTAACTGATGAACGAATGGACGATATAAATACAGGGTTTCCTATATCATAAAAAAGTATTTGAAATCTCTCTAAAAAAAAAAGTTGATCTGTATATTTGTACCAAAAATCAGAAATATTTTAAATTTAAGCCTAGATTCACCACAAACTTTGTGACTTAGACAAAAAAACAAACAAAGTTAGCCCAGGCTATTTTTCGTCTTGTTATTTTTAAATGGCAACAAAGGGTTTGTCCCTTACCTCTTTTGGGAGTTCGTTTGAAGACCGTCAAGCGGGGAAGCCGTCCAAATTCAAAACTGCGGATCACAGACCACACCGGTATTTTATATACCCCCCTTTTGATTCACAAACCCGGACCACCCACATTTTACAGCCCCGTGTCCTCTCCTTTATCAGAAAATTACTTGTAAACCTTATCAATAATACCAACTTAACCTCATATTAAACAGTGTGTATCAAAAATAGAAACTAGTTTGGGTTGCAGGGGTCGATGTCACCCACTGCCCTAACCAGGTTAAAAAACTTTCCTCTTTTTTCTTTTTTATCCCCCCGTTTTATTTTCATATCAAACAAATCAATCACTTGTATACAATCCTATTTAAATATTAATAAAATAAATGGTTCGGTGCATTTCAAAGACTTTCTCTCACTTTTATTTTAAAATAAACATTTACTAAAAACTCGTAAGATTTGTGGAACGAAATAATAGGTCTATACATTGTTGTAGAAACACCACACCAAAGATCATAAATGAAATAATATATATTGTTACTTACTCTATGGCATTAGGAACTAGGAACATTGTTACAAAACAATTGAGAAAAGAGAAACATCTTTGTTCACCAAAGAGCATGAGAATCAAATTAATTTTCAAAGACACGAATTAAAAATTATATATTTGCTATAGCTCAGAAATGACTGGTTTTATAAAAATATCATTCAAGTTAAAAACTTGTATCTTTAATAGCACTAAAAATTTTACAATGATAAGTTATTACATATTTCTAATAGTTGCGGAGAAATGACGAAAATTGAAAAATTTCCTACGTGTAGACCATCCTCAGAGTCATTTTTACGAGAAAATAATATTTTCCATTTTGTTTATTATAAAAAAACAATGTCTATATAGGAAATTCAATCAAAATTATCGGAGCAAGTTTCGAGAGGGTCGATTTTCTCGCTTTACGCCCTTCAGTAAACTACCCTTAAATTTAGGGTTGGAAATATATTTTCAAAAACCCCTCTATCATCTCTAACAACGACGTCAAAAGTTTGGGTGATATTTTTGGGGTATCCTGTACATCTGAACTCTCCCCCTCCCCCCCCCCCCCC
>CABEEJ010008595.1:8783-23010 GCA_901482245.1 Timema douglasi
GTATATTATGGGAGGGAATTTTTTTTTTTTTAATATCTCAACGGTATCATGGTAATACATATATTTTAATTTACAATGAGGTATGAAATATGACAACCATCTTAACTTATTAAACCATTTACTTTTTATTACTATACATCAGAAGTAGTGGCCTCGTGTCTTAAGGTATCAGGCTTTCAATTTACATGGTTGCCGTTAAAGAGGAGTTCTAAATTCGAATCCCAGATGTGTACATTGTAGGTGGTTACCCCACTTGTGATACGAGTTTTTTTTTACTCTCTCTACAAAAATTCGGGTGCATTTCTCATATCTGCCATCATCATACGTAGCCGTCAATATTACTTACGCCGCACATGATAAATTGAATAGATTTAATAATATAGGTTGGATTATTTGAGTAAAATGCCTCAACTATGGTGAAACTCTAAATCCTGCTTCTGCACCATGATAACAACTAAAAATCTGCCCCAACCGTGAATCGAATCAAGACCTATCAGAGGAAAGGTAGGTAGTCATTTTGACGCTTTACACATTCAAGCAAAGGAAATACCAGGGATATTTTAATCTGTAAACAGTTTAATTCATGAACCGACCGACACCTTAGCTTAGTCGGTCCCGGATTTGATTCCCGGCATTGCCGAAAAATATATCATTGGTGAAATGAGGGTTTACCCTTTCACATTGATAAATTAACGGCCGGGGACTGGATATTGTGTCTGTCTTAGTCTTAAGTTAGATTATAAGGTATATGAAGCTACGACAGGCCTAGCAATCCGTTAGTGGAAAATATGGCGTGAACAAAAAAAATTACCGCAGGCGGGAAACAGTAATGGATGTAAAAGAAACAGTTTATTCATATTAATACAATATATGTTTAAAAAAAAAGTTTTAAGACACGCTATTAGTAATTACAAATTGTAATATATGCGTCGGTTACTTGTTCTTATCTTTACATTATAATAATAGCCTCCACCCTCCACCCTTTTACGGCCGGGGCTACCAAAAGTTTTGCCACCCTGTGAAAATGTAGTTATTATTATTATTATTATTATTATTATTATTATTTATCACCACGTCTTACTACCCGTTCGGGTTATACGCTTTTACGTACTAATTACGCTAATTGATTAGGAATGGGGAAGGTTGAATTAGAGGAAGTGAACCCGCATTTGCGTGGAGGGGGAGTGGGAAACCATTTAGGAAAAACCACCCACAGTTCACCCGACCAAGATTCGAACCTCGATCTCCCCGTTCTCAGCAGTCGAGCTCAACACAAGCGCGTTGGCCAACTACGCCACCGAGGTGGTGTGAAAATGTAGACTGGCCGCGTCTATTCTCCAACTTACTCTCTTACTCTCTCTCCCACTGAACATACATTAAAAACAAAATACTGTAGGTGTGCGAGAAAGCATTTTTAACTTTAAGAATATAGAGTTCGATTCTAGTTTGAATGGAAACACCAAGTTATTTTTCCTGTTTATGTGATATGTTGAAATGTTTGTATTATAAATATTTTGAGTTGAATTTTTTTTATAATTGTTCCAGGCAAGATTCATAAGTACATTAATACATTTTTAAGAATGATTTTTTTTTTGTAAAAAAAAGTGTAATCATTCTTATTCGGATTTTTAAAATATATTTAATATAATTGGTACTTTTTTTATACTAGCCAAAAGGAAATATTTAGGAAATCTATCAGCTATGAAATAATATCTTAAAATCAAATAAACTTGGAATTTTTAATAAACAGAAAAGAAAATTCCAAGAAATCTATGGGTTTTTTTTTGTTTTTTTGTAAAAATCGTTGAATTTGAGCAAGCTACTAAAATTCCACTTAAACTCGAATTTTTGAGTACTGGCTACTGGCACACCCTGTAGAACATAATATTCTATTTTATCTTACGCATCTAACAGTCCCCGACTACCATCTTACATTATGTACACTCACATTAAAAACAAATCCAGATACACAAAAGTTTACAATTTTACTTCCAAACAAAACTTATAAAAACACCGGACGCCGTACCGACCGACCCGCCAGTAGAACCGAGTAGGGAGCGTCCCCTGACAAGATGGATAATTTAACTGAAAGATTACCCCCCCCCCGTCGAGTGGGGCAGAGGGAGGGTAATTGGGGGGGATTACGTTTCTGGGTAAACCTCCCGATCAGAGTTACTGGAAATCCCAATGACGTGCTTTGCTAGTTACTTTAGAATGTCAATTATTATGGTTCTGTCTGAACACAACATTTCATACGTCTTGTTGCAAATCATTTTATTCCGTCTCCCGCAGAATCTGCTGTCATTTGCGAATGAACTGTTTGAACTCCACTTTCCTCCTCCCCCCACACAGTTGTTTTGGGTTCTGACCTCCCCTCCCCTTATACATCACTATCCCCTGCCCCATCCACCCTCCGCATATTTATGTTGTGTTGGTAGGCTAAGTTTAGAGGGTACTAGATATTAAGGTACATACAATTAATTAGCAGGCAACAAGCATCGAACTAGGATGCTTTGGCTCCAAAACCAGCTATCCTCTGTTTAGAGAACGTGAGAAAATACCAGTGGTTTTGTAGTTTTTATATATGAAAACTTTTTTTTTTTTTACGAAATATACCAAATATTTCTTCAGTAGAAATATAAAGTTGAATTTTATTCACGTGTTGATATCAACAGTTGTTGAATATATGTCAAGAGCATGGTGTCATTAGACGAGAAACTTTTTAATGAAGAGAAAAAGTTGTCATTAAATTCCAGGACACCCTTGACAGATATTCAACAAATGTTGATATCACCACGTGAAAAAAAATAATTAAACTCTTGTGTTTATACTGGAGAAATATTTTATTTATTTTGGGCAAAAAAAAAAAGTTTTGATATAAAAACTGCGAAAAAATTGGCCCTGACTCGAGTTATTCCTCCCCCCCCTCCCCCCCTCAGGTAAAGTCCTTCACTTATTCAATTGAAAAAACTATTTTTTTCTGTCGTGATCCACGTCTTACTACCCGTTCAGGTTATACGCTTATGTACTAATCACGCTAATGGCTTTAGGAATTGCGAAGGTTATATATTATGCAAAGTGTACCTACATTTGCGTGGAGGAAGAGTGGAAACCACGTTCAGTACACCTGACCAAGATTTGAGCCTCAATCTCCCCGTCAGAATTCTAGTTTACTGTGAGCGTAGTGCCTTAGACCACGTGGCCACCGAAGCAGGGTCTAGAAATAATTAACATACTTGTCGACCAAACAAGAAGAGTTCCTACCAGTCATCTCGATGATTGGTTGCATTGTACTCTCAGAATGATGATGATGATGATGATATAAATTAACCTAATTGTCCCTCACACCTGACTATCGTTAGAGTGAATACGGAATGGAGGGTGCAAAGGTATAGTCTGTTCGACATACAAGGAACCTTCTCTGGCGTTCCTAAAAGCTACTACAGCTAATTTCATGTGTCTATACGCCAAGTAATATGCTCTGTGGATAACACTTTTTAAGGTTCTTTTGGATGGATCTAATGAGCCTTGTTTGCTAGAGCGCTTTCAGAACCGCGTCTTACTACCCGTTCGGGCTATAAGAATATGTACTAAATTATTATAATATGTAATGGATGAGTAAGGTTGAATTTAGAGGAAATGTACCTCTGCATTCGCATGGAGGGATAGTGTGAAACAATTCAAGAAAAACCACACCTCAGTTCATCCAAACAATATTGAGCCCCGGCGTCATCTTGTTTAATTAACCAGTGATTGGGAGTTCGGGTTTCGAATCTATTGTAGGTTTATTTTGTGTTTCTTCCCCTCTTCTTAAATTATTATTATTATTATTATTATTATTATTATTATTATTATTATTATTATTAGCACCGCGTCTTACTACCCGTTCGGGTTGTACATGTGTAATGGTAGGGTGATTGTGAGATGAAATGGAGGACCTACAGTTTAACGTGGAATCCGAACCACGATGGAGGCCCGGCATTCCACACATTCACAAGTTGTGATTAATACACGTCTTGACAGAACTGAAAGGAAGGGTTTGGTAATCAGATAGCTCTTCTTAAAAGGTTTCTCATCCTTATCCCATGCAAATGCGAGTACGTTTCTTCAAAACTATGCCTTTCTCATCTCTAACCCATCAAGTGATTATATGTGTAAATAGCTCCGGGAGAGAAGTAAGACTCGGCGCACACAAAAGAATAAAAAGAAGAGTTAATGACGTGGCTGTAAAAAAATGGCGGTGATTAGCGTCGAACACACGGACAACCTTTATAGCGCGTCTCACGGACGATTAATCGGGATGTTAACTACAAGATTGCTTTAGAACCAGAAAACGTTTCAAGGTGACGTTTACTGAACGTTTAATTTGACAACTCAGAGGGATTGCCATCAGATTTATGGTCTTTCCACTTTAAAATCATTATTTTATTTTAGCATCGCGTCTTACTACCCGTTCGGTTTATACACCTATGTACTAATTACACTAATGGTTTTAAGGATTAGGAAGGGTATATTTAAGAAACTGTACCAGTATTGGTGACCTGGCGGTCTAGGAGTAGTGTGTGACCTGGGGGTCCGGGGTTCAATCCTCGGTCTCGGCACAGATTTATCCGATTACCAAACCCTTCCTTCACCAGTGACAAGACATCTTGTGAATGTAGGGAGTGCCAGGCCTCCACAGTGGTTCGGATGCCACGTTTAACTGTAGGTCCTCCATTTCATCTCACAATCACCCTACCATTACACATTAGCGTAAGTGCGTATAACCCGGACGGGTAGTAAGACGACCGGACGGGTAGTAAGACGCGGTGCTAATAATAATAATAATAATAATAATAATAATAATAATAATAATAATAATAATAATAATAATGTACCAGTATTTGAGTGGAGAACAATTTAAAATAAATACCCTCAGTACACCCGATTGAGATTCAAACTTCGATCTTCCTGTCATCGGCAGTCTATTATAATATGAGGGTAGCGCGTTAGACCACGCGGCCACCGAAACAAGTCTTAAATAAACATATTTCCATTTGTTGTATTTGATTGAATATGGTATAACTGCTTCACTAGTCTCAATCTCGTTGGGTTTTTTAAGTGTACAACAGAAAACTACACCACGTGTGATGTCTTGTTCGAGCTGTATTACCTGCCAAAGGGCTCATCAATTAATCAATTAAGATGGGCTGAAAGGGGACGAGAGAAAAGGCCAGTGTTTTTGCCGTTTTTATAACAATTTTTTTTTTCTTCTGAAAATTGAAAAATGACACCTGGACACGGGAATCGAACCCGGGACCTTCAGCTTAGTACTTCCAATTCTCTTACCACTGAGCTATCCAGGATTAGTCCCATGCCCATGGTCATTCTTCACTCATAGTTTTAAGGCAGAGTCTAAGATGGACGTGCGGAAGTCGTCGTCGTCGTCCAGGTGTCATTTTTCAATTTTCAGAATATGATATCTAAGTGGTGTTATCCTCACTAAAATGCATTAAAAATAGTTTCAGCTATTTGTTTAATTAATTATTTTTTTTACAAAAATAAATCAAATATTGCCCCAGTATAAACAGAGTATAATTTTCTTTAATAGGTGATATCAACAGTTGTTGAATATCTCTCAAGGGTGTGCTGGAATTTGATGACAGCTTTTTCTCTTCATTTAAAAAGTTTGTCATCTAATCCCGCTATGATCATGACATATACAGTATTCAACGACTGTTGATATCATCCTGTGAAGGAAATTAAACTAAACGTTGATACTGGAGAAATATTTGATTTATTTTGGCCAAGAAAGTTTTGATATAAAAACTGCAAAAACATTGGCCTTTTTTCGCCTACACTCCCAGCTTAACACTCTTTTCTTAGCTTTTTGACACCCCCGTTAACCCCCTCCCCCATGTAACACCATGTAGAGGTTTACCCTGACACCTTCACCCTACAGTTTGTGTTACGTACCTTTTTCTCATCAAAAGTGAATATCATTATTTTAGAGTGAAGCTTTTATGAAACTAAGGGCTGGTATTATGACTCCTGGATAAATATTAATCTGGTAGATAAATATTAATCTGGTGGATAAGTTAAAAGTGCGTCTTATGACTGCCAGATAGCATTTATCTGCCAGATAAAATTTATTTATCCATCACATTTTTATCGGAAGGCTTAAGTACCCGGTAACTTTTATCTGGAAGTTAAAATGGGTGTTGCTATAGTGACGCGTTGTTTTTAATGAGGTTTTGCCTATCAGAATCTGGTTTTAGGTTAAAATCTTGGTTCATGTATTTAGTAAGCACAAGCCCGGGCTCTAACTATATATAGTTTGAACATTTAATTCACACGTTTATAAAAACTGAGAAGCTATTTGTGCAGTTATATTCATATAAGAACAGATTATCAAAATGTGAGTACAATAAACGAAATTTGGTAAACCTTGTACCCAACTATTGCCCACATTTTGCCAGACACCAAAATTAGTCCTTGCAAGACAACTTAGCTTCTGCGCCCACATGACGCCATATATTTCCTCGCACTCGTTTAGCCGCCATTATTTAACAAATGTTGAGTGTTCTCCCCACTCGCCAGGTTGTAGCGCTATCAGCAGGGCTTATACGCATGCGCGCACCAGTAAAAACAGTACCAACCTTGCGTGTTCTGAATAAAAATATATTTATCCCACAGATAGCTATCCGGCAGATAAATTCAGTTCATAAGACGCGTAAAACATTAAAGAGGCTGATAACTTTTATCTGGTAGATAACTTTAACCTCCCAATAGCAATATTCATCAGATAGTCGTAAGACCGGCCCTAAAAGAGGGAATCAGATTTAATACGAATCGGAATCAGAAGTTATATTTACTAACGGCGATAACATCAAAAAATAGTATTATACTTTCAACATCAGAAACGACTTGCTTCGGTGGCCGCGTGGTATAACGCGCTACTCTCGCAATAGATTAGACTGTCAATAACTGGGAGATCGAGGTTTGAATCTCGGTCAGATGTACAGAGGGGGTATTTGTCCAAAATGGTTTTACACTGGAGTATGGTCTAAAGGGGCTTTACTGTATTAATTATGATCAAATGGGTGACCTGGTGGTCTAGGTGTAAGGTGTCAGACTTCTGTGCTGGGGGTCCGGGGTTAAATCCTCGGTCCCGGCACAGATTTATCTGATTACCAAACCCTTCCTTCACCTCTGACAAGACATCTTGTGAATGTGGGGAATGCCAGGCCTCCACCGTGGTTCGGATCCCACGTTAAACTGTAGGTTCCTCCATTTCATCTCACAATCACCCTACCATTACACATTAGCGTAAGTGTGTATAACCCGAACGGGTAGTAAGACGTGGTGCTAATAATAATAATAATAATAATAATAATTATTATTATTATTATGATCAACCAATTACCTCAGATTACAAGAATATATTGTGAACTTTTGTAAGCTTTTCGTTCACTTTGCCATTACTTAATTTAGTTGCTACTAGAACTTTATTAAAATTTGGGACAGCCGTTAATACTTTATCAGATAACTGATGATGGTTTATTATTGTTATTTTTGTAGCAGAGCTGGAAGAGATCAGAAAGTTAGGCCAGGACCTTAAAGAAGCAAGAGACTGGCGAAAGTTTGGGAAAACTCTTAATTAAATTAATAACTCATTAAATTTAGGAGACATGCACATACTCCTTCCAGTTAATAAACTTGTATTCTTCATCTTTTGTGAGCGACCCGTGTATTCAACAAATGCTGCGATCAATTAGTAGCTAGATGCTTGATTACTATCCCCTCAATCTAGTAATTACTAAGTACACTTATCATCCTCTGGAGGACAGAATCGACTCTCGGAGATGTACGGTTAGTGTGCCTGACTCTGATCATACTAACATAAATAAAAGTTAGTGTTTACATAATAAAGGTCGTCTGCAATAAGTCGCACCCACTTGTTGGACTCATAATATCATCTGTCAAAAATAAAACTCGGTATAGCCTATAGCGAAATGCTATCAAATTTTACCTACAAAAAATTTGTATGTATTTTCTTAAAGTATTTCCGTTTAACAATTGGACTATACCTACAACCCTCACCCTTTTCTCCTTTTAAAATTGGACTGTACCTACAACCCTCACCCTTTTCTCCTTTTAAAATTGGACTGTACCTACAACCCTCACCCCTTTCTCCTTTTAAAATTGGACTGTACCTACAACCCTCACCCCTTTCTCCTTTTAAAATTGGACTGTACCTAGAACCCTCACCCCTTTCTTCTTTTAAAATTGGACTGTACCTACAACCCTCACCCCTTTCTCCTTTTAAAATTGGACTGTACCTACAACCCTCACCCCTTTCTCTTTTTAAAATTGGACTGTACAAACAATCCTCACCCTTTTCTCCTTTTAAAATTGGACTGTACCTACAACCCTCACCCTTTTCTCCTTTTAAAATTGGACTGTACCTACAACCCATACAACCCTCACCCCTTTCTCCTTTTAAAATTGGACTGTACCTACAACCCTCACCCCTTTCTCCTTTTAAAATTGGACTGTACCTATAACCCTCACCCTTTTCTCCTTTTAAAATTGGACTGTACCTATAACCCTCACCCCTTTCTCCTTTTAAAATTGGACTGTACCTACAACCCTCACCCCTTTCTCCTTTTAAAATTGGACTGTACCAACAATCCTCATCCTTCTCTCCATTTGAAAATTGGACTGTACCAACAATCCTCATCCCTCTACTCCTGGAAGAACACGTTGATAACCCTTTATTAAAGATGTAATGACATGTGTACATGTGTAATGACCAAGTAATTGAAGATGAATATTTTTTCAAAGCAATCAGTTTCCCTCACAAAAACCCGTGCTTCGTGAAAGAGACGTAGAATTTCTTTTAGTGTTTTTTTAATTGTTTTAATCACGTCAAAGAAAAGACTTTTATTTTTATTTTGCTCCTGAAAATATAAGTGGTAGACCTGGTAGCCCCGTGGGGCTTCCTTTACCTTGGTCCAGCAAGGGCGTTGACGCTTCGGGGACCGTGTTGTTTTGTTTGGGGGGAATGGGGGAGGGTTCAACTAGTACATTCTTAGCACACGGACGATATCCGCACTCAAGGTCATTCAAATATCAACATATAATTAGATAAATAATCATATGAAGTGTGCACAGGGAAATATTTGTAATATTAATAATGTATTTTCTTAGCATCGTGTCTTACTACCCGTTCGGTTTATACGCTTATTTAATAATCACGCTAATGGTTTTAGGGATTGAAAGGTTATGTTTATAGAAAGTTTACCCGCATTTGAGTGTAAAACCATTTTGGAAAAACCATCCTCAGGACACCCAACCGAGATTCGAACCTTTGCTCTACGCTGTCATCGGCATTCTAGTATACCGCGAAAGTAGCGCGTTAGACCACGTGTTCACCGAATCAGGTATTAATCATATTTAAAATATAAATATTCAATTGGAATATTTATCTTATTAATAGACTAATAATATTAATATAATGTATGACGTCCTCAACCACCCTTGCTTAGGCTGTCTCGCCATCTTAATTAATGAAGAGAAGGCAGCCTTTTAGAAGCATTTTAAAACATTTTTAAGTGAACTACAGACTATGGTTCCACAAATGGCTACTTTCATAAATTCGTATTTAAATCATGTAAAAATGGTCAAAATAAAAACATATTAAAAAACAAATGGATTGATTAAATAGCCAAGCTATTATATCTGTTAGTTACAGATATAGCCACATCTCAGTATCATATTCTTTAAATTGAAAAATAGCACTTGCACACGGGAATCAAATAAGGGACCTTTGACTAAGTACGCCAATGCCGGGAACACTTCTGGATAGATCAGTAGCTAGAGCATTGGTGCAATAAGCCAAAATGTGTCGGATTCGATTCTAATATACAGACGTCAGTTTATTTAATTTAAGGAAGATAAAAACAAATTGTTTGCTGTGAAAGTTTTGACTACTAAAAGATCACGTGGTTTGGCGAATGGTTACACGAGAGTAGGAAAATAAATCACTCCACGTACATCCGGCAAGGAATGAACTCTAAAGGATTTAATTCTACTCCAGCTCCATCGAAGAGGGGACTGATTTAATCTCTATAAAGGATTTAATTCTACTCTAACTTCGTTGAAGAGGGGACTGATTTAATCTCTATAAAGGATTTAATTCTACTCTAACTTCGTTGAAGAGGGGACTGATTTAATCTCTATAAAGGATTTAATTCTACTCTAACTTCGTTGAAGAGGGGACTGATTTAATCTCTATAAAGGATTTAATTCTACTCTAACTTCGTTGAAGAGGGGACTGATTTAATCTCTATAAAGGATTTAATTCTACTCTAACTTCGTTGAAGAGGGGACTGATTTAATCTCTATAAAGGATTTAATTCTACTCTAACTTCGTTGAAGAGGGGACTGATTTAATCTCTATAAAGGATTTAATTCTACTCTAACTTCGTTGAAGAGGGGACTGATTTAATCTCTATAAAGGATTTAATTCTACTCTAACTTCGTTGAAGAGGGGACTGATTTAATCTCTATAAAGGATTTAATTCTACTCTAACTTCGTTGAAGAGGGGACTGATTTAATCTCTATAAAGGATTTAATTCTACTCTAACTTCGTTGAAGAGGGGACTGATTTAATCTCTATAAAGGATTTAATTCTACTCTAACTTCGTTGAAGAGGGGACTGATTTAATCTCTATAAAGGATTTAATTCTACTCTAACTTCGTTGAAGAGGGGACTGATTTAATCTCTATAAAGGATTTAATTCTACTCTAACTTCGTTGAAGAGGGGACTGATTTAATCTCTATAAAGGATTTAATTCTACTCTAACTTCGTTGAAGAGGGNGCGTAAAATACCTCCATTGACGTCATCAAGCGGCAATGAAGGGACAAATGAGAGCCAATTATTTTGTAGCAGTTGCTTGGTCGGTAAACATTAAAAAAATATTACAAATAGCATGGCTCTTTATTTAAACTTACATTAGCTTCACATTTTTAATTTGAGCTTTGTTCTAAATTCTTTTAAATGATCTTTAAAGTGTTAGTAAATAAAACTTAGAGCGGTCAATTTTCACGTGTTACTTTTCCTTCGTTTTACACACAATAGACAATATTTAAAGCTATAATTTTGATTAAACCATTTTTTTTTCTACAACTAAGATAGTTCAAATTGTGACTGATATTTGAAATATTCATATTTCTCTTCAGCGAAAAAATTTCTTAACTTATTATTTTGTATTTTTATTTATTCACACGCCAGTAGAGAAAGCGATTAATTTGAAAATAAAACTATGTATGACATTCATATTAACTCTAACTGAAATAAAAATAATTGGTATATTTTTTATATTTTAAGAAAATTGCATTTGTTTTAGTTGTAAAATAAAATAAAAGAAGGCCTACTGGAGTTTTATAAACGTTTAAACCAGTACCACAAATAACACGTAAAAGTATTTAGAGATAATCTTTGTGTTTTTTATGTCTTACAAACTTATTGGCATAATAAAGTGCGGGTAATTTATGAAATCTCTTCAAACTCTACTAAGTAAATAACGTTAGTTATTAAGTTGACTACGGGCTATAAAATAGCATTCCAATAACATTTCAAACTAAACCTTTGTTGATAATGCATTTGAATTTTTGTCTCAGTTTAGATTATTTTAATAATAATTATTGTTGCAAGAGTATCGATTCAACATTGGCGCCTGAACTTAACAATTGCCCTATGAGATACCAGCCTGTCCTTTTGCATGTATAATGATGTGTTCTTTGACATGTATACAATGACCTGTCCTATAGCATGTCTTATAACCTGTCCTTTGGCAAGTACAATGGCCTGTCCCATAGCATGTCATATAACCTGTACATTGACATGTACACAATGAGCTGTCTCATAGCATGTCCTATAACCTGTCCTTTGACAAGTACAATGGCCTGTCCCATAGCATGTCCTATAACCTGTACTTTTACATGTAAAATGACCTGTCCTATAACCTGTACATTGACATGTACACAATGAGCTGTCTCATAACATGTCTTATAACCTGTACTTTGGCAAGTACAATGACCTGTCCCATAGCATGTCCTATAAACTGTACATTGACATGTACACAATGAGCTGTCTCATAGCATGTCTTATAACCTGTACTTTGGCAAGTACAATGACCTGTCCCATAGCATGTCCTATAACCTGTCCTTTTACATGTAAATGACCTATCCCATAGCATGTCCTATAACCTGTCCTTTGACATGTACAATGGCCTGTCCCATAGCATGTCCTATAACCTGTACTTTTACATGTAAAATGACCTGTCCCATAACATGTCTTATAACCTGTCCTTTGACATGTACAATGACCTGTCCCATAGCATGTCATATAGCCTGTTCTTTGACATGTACAATGACCTGTCCCATAACATGTCATATAGCCTGTTCTTTGACATGTACAATGACCTGTCCCATAACATGTCATATAGCCTGTTCTTTGACATGTACAATGACATGTCCCATAGCATGTCATATAGCCTATTCTTTGACATGTAAAATGACCTGCCCATTGACATGTATACTGACCTTTCTTCTCTAGATTGAAACATCATTACGAGAGTCGTTAAGGCGTGGCAATGTATTACAAACTCCGCTGAATTAATATTTGCAACCTTTTCTTAGGACTGCAGTCTAATTGAGAGAGTAATTATCTCTCGGAGAAAACTGATCAAAGAGCGGCGAGATTTTAGTTGGAAGAATGGTGTCAGTTCGAACTGACCGGGAAATGCAACGGATACTTTTACCTGGGTCACCATTAATTATCTTTCCTGTGGAGGGAAAACATAATCATTTAGAATAATTAATATTTACAACGGAAGGGTTATTTAGTTTACTTTCCATCCGATTCGGTGGTCGAATGTTATAAATCAAGTTTCAAATATCGGTGATCTACGATGATATCAAACAACGAACGCGTCACTTCCTTGACAGGTCGGGAAAAGGTAACATTTCTTGGAGCTGCTATGCTTTATAAGTATTCCCCATGACGTCACAGGAAGAAGGCACTAAGATAAGGGAAGATATCAGTATAAACAAGTATTTCCCTCCCTCCCATTTATTTGAGATATTTAACGTGCTCTTTATGAACCGACTGATTATATCAGCACACGAGAATCTCTATGAGCTAGAGCGAAAGAGCCTACCAAACTTGTCGGGAGAGGTATTTTCACATACCTTCAATGATTCTGTTACAAGCCACACTCACCCGCCTCGGTGGCGTAGTTGGATAACGCGCTAGTCGTGTTGAGCTGCTCGACTGCTGAGGACGGGGAGATCGAGGTTCGAATCTCGTTCGGGTGAACTGGGGGTGGTTTTTCCTAAATGGTTTTCCAATCTCCCTTCACGCAAATGCGGGTTCACTTCCTCTGATTAAATCCTCCCAATTCCTAATCCATTAGTGTAATTAGTACTTAAAGCATATAACCCGAATGGGTAGTAAGACGCGGTGCTAAAATATATATACAAGCCACCCTCGACATTGGACCGACAGCTTTACTTCCCCTCCGACTCGTTTCGGAGGCCGCGTGGTAGTCTAACGCGTTACTCTCGTAGTATAATATATTGCAGATGACGTGGAGAGAGAGGTTCAGATCTCGGTCGGGTGTACTGAGGGTGGTTTTTACACTCTCCCTCCATGCAAATTTAGGTATACTTCCTCTGAATATTACCTTCCTAATAGCTAAAACCATTGGCGTAATTAGTAGACCTACATGAGCGTAAAACCCGGACGGTTAGTAAGATGTGGTGCTAATAAAAAAGCAAGTAACTTTTCTAGCTGTCAGATAAGTCCCTTCCTATGAAAATGGTAGTGTAGACAGCCGTACCACCGAGTGTCTTATGAAACAGTCTTTTATAGCTGTCAGATAAGTCCCTTCCTATGAATATGGTAGTGTAGACAGCCGTACCACCGAGTGTCTTATGAAACAGTCTTTTCTAGCTGTCAGATAAGTCCCTTCCTATGAAAATAGTAGTGTAGAGATCCGTACCACCGAGTGTCTTATGAAACAGTCTTTTCTAGCTGTCAGATAAGTCCCTTCCTATGAAAATGGTAGTGTAGACAGCCGTACCTCCGGGTGTCTTATGAAACAGTCTTTTCTAGCTGTCAGATAAGTCCCTTCCTATGAAAATGGTAGTGTAGACAGCCGTACCTCCGAGTGTC
>CABEEJ010008598.1:0-13280 GCA_901482245.1 Timema douglasi
AAAAATATTCAAAATGGCGAGGCAACTTTAAAGTCGGTGCGGACTTTTCTTTAAAAATCTCTTGTGGCTAAACGATAAGACCTAAAAAAAACTGTTTTGGAAATACATTATTTTACATCCATTTGAAAAGAAAACTCATCGGAGGTTAAGGGGTGGAGCCCCCAATGAGCAAAGTGAGTGTATGGTCTAAACTAAAGGTAGCACCAGCGCTGTAAATGTTGTCGATAGCAGACTTTTTTTTTTACATCCATCTGATAACAAAGGGAGATTCTTGGAATAAAATGCGTTAGGGATTTGTGAAAAGAAGTAAAATTTTGTGTTATTTACTCTAATGGTCTGCTTAAAGAATACATATTATACATCACTCTCCGTTTATACATTTACATTAATATACGCCCTTGGTTGAATTTAAGAAACTCAAATGACTCGTAGAATACATTGACCATTTTTGTCTTCTTTGTAACACATTTCTTGCTGTTGTACATTTTTAATGGTAAAGAACGTTGCTTAGCTTCAGCATCAAAGCCATAAGTAGAGGTTAGTAGAACTATTACAGTAGAACAGTCCAACTTATAAGTTAGTTAAGGGCCTCATTTTACATTCCTAGACAGTGTTCTGGCTACACATTTAGAGATTAGGTCTACACAGTATCAACTTCTTTTTTTAAAAACTAATATACTACATTAAAAGTGTTATAATAATTTTTATACAGTACAGTACATAATACATATAATAAATATTACACAATTTAATCTAGATTATGTTTAAGGAACGCCTGGATGACGTTATATATATATATACAAAATATTACGGCCTGTGGGCCTCCAATTTGACAGGCCTGTATAACAGGATGACTATCGTGATGAAACTGTGTTTCAACCTAACTAGACATCAACGAATCAATGAAAATTGTACCCCTCCAAGTTCTCGTGAAATGATTCAACCTTAAATCGTTCCCCCCGCCTAGACTTTCTCCTAATTGAATCACTTGCACTGCAGGAAGCCAAATTCTTCGTCCTTCCTTTTTCTCTCTCGCTACTCGATACATCCCGATTTAGTCTTTTTCCTATCAGTTCACTTAAAGGGCACCAATCGTTACTCGTAAGAGCCACCCCCTACCTACTTCCCCATTCCATTCCTATCAGAACCCACCCTCCATCAATTAAACCGAATTTAACGCGAGAAAAGAGCTACTCCAAAATCACCTATCATAATCCAGCTTCATTCATACAGAAGATGTTTCACATTTATGAAGTGGACAATAACTTCTATTACTTAAAAAGTTACTTCATATCGTATCATTTTATTTTCTCCCAATTTTTTGGTAAAATTGTTACTATTCCTTAGTATATAATACCTAAACTTGATGCTCCTTTGCATGTATATAGATTATTGTTTAGTGACTGAACCTAATTATTAAAATGATAATACATACAACAAAATATAACAAAACCTAATAAAAAGTACGATATGTCGTCAAGGTAGGTCCATATAAATAGATTTACTGTACACCTACTTTTAATAAGATATCATATTGGTTTATAATATAAACTAGGATAACTTCTATTGTACGATTAATATAATAAAAGGTTTGACCATATCAGATTTCAAAAGTATATGAAAATGTGGCTGATGGAAAGAAATTAAATATCTAAATAGTATTATTAACATATTTTTTCAATCCATTTTGTTCCCTTATTTAACTGTAGTAAACATTTAATACCAGCAAAAGTGAAGATAACAAAAAAAATTGTTTCTTTCGATACCTATCCGATACCGGAGTGTAAGTAATCATATCAGTAAAAGTATCGTGAAAAAAGTATCGAGTAAAAAAATACTAGTATCGAAATTAAAATATCGATAATAGTAAATTATCGATACATTTCTAACATCCTTATGTGTAGGCTTTTATTTTATTTATTTTATTTCTATTAATTAGTATTATAACGCTATTATAGGGATTTAACATTTTATCGTTTTATTAAAGCTAGTATAAGATTGGTAAATGTATCATCCCTCACCTCATTATAGGACGTAGACCTCCAAGCCACAATAAAAAAAAATTCAGGGCTTGCACATTTTTTGAAAACATCTTCCCAGTTTGTGGGTTATGTTTGCAAATACTCCTATAGGAACTTTGAGCAGCAAAATAAAGTATTGGAGTTTCTGATCATAATTACTATACATTTATTTGATTATTATTCACGATTATTAAATTTCATTTTTTTTAGACATACAAATCTGGCTTTGAAATATAATTTAAAGCATTCTTAGTAACCCTATTTAAGCAATGTTTATAAGTTATTTGAAAAAGTTCACTTTCAGAATTCGTGGATAGTAATGATGTTGATAGACCTTATCTAATCATGCATAACAGAGGAAGGGCTGACAAGAAAAAGAAAGTGTTGTGATTGCTACTTGCTAACTCACCACTTTCCACGCGTGCCATAGGTTGGTCTACATTATACTAAGTGCTCGATAGAAATCTCAGAACTTCTAAATCAAAGTCTGCCTAGTAATCTTTGTTGTTTCTTTGATTTGTATTTATTGTATCTTGCTTTATCATCTGTGAATATAAAATGCATCCAAGATATAGCCTAATTTGCTTTTATATAATTTCGTGCCATTTTCTTTAAATACCATTTGGTAGAATATACATAACTTTTAACTAATCAGTTTTTCCTATGTTGAGATTTTAAATATTATATTACCCCTCGATATGAACCTTATTATACCATCTTCAGCAGAAACTCACAATCTTATATTCTCAGAATTAAACTTAGATTAAAAAAAAAAAAAAAAGGAAACCACGGTAAAATTCTGCCGGTATCCACAAATACATGACTTTTTGTTTGCTCTTTGGTCTTGTTGACAAACCTCGGGGTATCTTTATCAAGGAAAAGCCTCTAAATACTTAATTCTTTGGTGTTAGTTTTCAAGACAAGTTTTGTATGAAATAAAAGCGTAGACAACTTGTTCCTTTTTTTTTCTTCCCCCTTTTTAGTAAAGAATCTAACAAGAATCAAAAGATTGAAAGAACATGGGGAGTTAAAAAAAAAAAGGGGGATATTTTAGGAAAGAGTAAAACTACGTGGTAGATGAGGGTGGTTAAAGAAGAGGGGGAAAGGTATGAAGAGAAAAAGGTTTGAAAAGAAGTTGTAAGAGTGAAACATAAAAGCTTTGAAAGCAAACGGTAGTCGTCAGGTAACGTAGGTAAGGTTGGCCTCAACATGACAAAGACTTCCAACACAATAGTGAGTTAGGTTGGGTAGAGATTCGGGGGAGGTTGGCTCTTCATACAAGATGGCTGGCAAGTTCCGATTTCTTCTTTTTTTTCCCCTCCACTTTGTACAGCCAGCATTGCCTTCAAGTTGAAAATATGGTGGACCTATCGCCATTTTTTGCTATTTTCTCACCTTACTCACTTTAAATCACTATATATATGTGACCTGTTTGATGAAAATTATTTGTTCCAAGGCACAATACTTTATAAATATGTCTTTTATAGTAAAAAATCATCCATAAATAACAAACTATGTTAAAAATATTCATAGGTGAACTGTGTTTATTTGTTAAAATGTATATTCATTTCAAGCAACACTTATACATCACTACTATTTAATATGAAAAAAAATAATAGAATTTTTAATTTATAAATAAATGGTCGTAAACTATCGTATTAACTACTTCATATAGTGTACAGGCAGTTTGACACTTTTTTTTGCACCAAAACCATATCAAATTATAACATTTAATATCTGGCTTCCCACTTTTTGATAGTTTCTCATTGTATAGTCCTGAGATATGGCATTAAAAAAAACTATTTAATACATCAAAATATATTAGCTATTTTAAACAAATTATTGTCTTGCCCACAAACGGAGTGTACAAATTAATACCATCAATAAAACAATGCAAACTTTACCTAAGCAATATCATAAAATAATATTAATAAACTGATAAAATTGCTACAGAAATGTGTTGGAAAAAAAAAAGTATTCCATTTCACCAAAGAGCATAAATTAATAATATAATGGAGACCTGGTGGTCTAGGGGTAAGGTGTCAGACTTCTGTGCTGGCGGCCGGGGTTCAATCCTCGGTCCCGGCACAAATTTATCTGATTACCAAACCCTTCCTTCACCTCTGACAAGACATCTTGTGAATGTGAGGAATGCCAGGCCTCCACTGTGGTTCGGATTCCACGTTAAACTGTAGGTCCTTCATTTCATCTCACAATCACCATACCATTACACATTTGCGTAAGTGCGTATAGGTCGAACGGGTAGTAAGACGTGGTGCTAATAATAATTATTACTAATATAAACCGTTACAGAAACACATTGAATGTAAGTATCATGATTTCTCAGAGCATCGTAGGTAACTGATCTATGTCGACAAAGATTGTTTATTTTAATTGTTATGTCACTGCTGGATAGGAGCTAATTTATATTTCAAATTTTAGCGTTGTTATTGCAACGCTAATTGATCCCTTTTAAGAGAATCTTTTACTTTTGGATCAGTTTATATTTATATATATATACCATATCAGGAAGTTTTATTTTTCCATTTGCCATTTCACGTCCCTTTTTTAAAATTTGAATCGTTACAGCTTGTATGATAATTGTGTTTATAAAATATCGTTTTGGATATAGTAAAATTTGCGATTAATATTCATAATATTTAACTCTTACTTTATACTCATTATTATTATTATTATTATTGTGTGGGTATATTATTATCCATTAAAACACTTTCATATCATATGGGGAGTACCTAAACGTGATTTCATGAAATTATGTAACTGTTGAAATATTTTGCGCCTACCATAGTATTTTATTATATTTTGTGACGTAAATTACACTATTTATCAAGAAAAATATGTTAATCAAATAAACAGTTTTTTTCCGTATTTATCTCTTACCAGATATACTTAATAATAATGTTACAAATTGTATACGTAGTATACCAAATATACTTTATAATATTGATAAAAATTGTAAAAGTCTACGAGTTATTTTAAAGAATTTAAAATGAATTTAGACCTACTAGTGAATCGTATATTTGTTTAAACAAATTATTGACATTAAAGAAAGCTAGCGTTGTTCCCCACATACATCACAGATTTTGCCTTAAACTATGGCTGAAGAATGACATTGTACAATAATTGTAATGTTTCAATTTTACTTGGTAACCATGTATCTAAATAAATAGTAATACATTCTTTAGAGTAACAGTTGAATAAATGACACATGTTCACTAAAACGTTTATTTACATAAAATCATACATGATCTTCATCAAACCAAAAATAGATGTTAAAGTGAACCACACAGTCTTTCTCTCTTATCTAAAATATATACATTTAGTACAGTTTCGTAGGATTTGTGAAACTAAATTATATACCTTATTGCATAAACAATCACCTAAATAGCGTATATGAATATATATACACGGTTACAGAAACATAGATAGAACAGGAACATCTCTGTCCACCAAAGAGCATAATAAACAATTTCAAGGACATGGCAATTTACATTATGTTAAGTAGTATCAATGTCATTTTCATGTAAAATATTTGAATGAACAGCCATTTTGTTTTTAATAATAATAATCAGGGCCTGGATATAAAATATAATCAAAATCGTTAGAGCGTATTCTGATAAAATCAAATTTTTCTCTTTTTTCCCCTTCATCTCGAAAACTTCCTTTTTCAGTTTCAGAGGGATAAAAAGTTGACATTTTATTAAATCTTGACCTCGATTTTTTTTTTCAATCACAATACTTCTTTCTACGAGGTGTTGAGCTAAAGGAAATAATGAAAAGGTAAACCAAGACCACCAAAATCATTTATTATATCATTAACAATTGAGAATGTTGCCTTAATGTACAGCCAGACTAGACGAGCAAGTGCTCGAGCGACTAAAAAATAAAATAGAACACACTGGTTGTAATGAGAGGTGGCCAGACTGGAGCGCGAGCGCTCGAGCCGGTAGAGTCTAACTTACAGGCGCTAGGGAATATTATTGTATGTTGGTTCATTGAGTGTTAGGAAAACTTCTCATTTTAACATGATAGTTGACTATTTTTATTACTATCGATAGGTTTAGCACACTTGCTACTAAAGGCCTAATTTAATTTGTAAGATAATAGACCATACGCGCTCACTCGCTCCTTACATGCTTGTCAGTCTATCCAAACCCCTAAGGGCGCCGGGGATGGAAAGGAACTTGAGTTAAGGTTAGATGGCTTATAGTTTTTTATAACTTAAATTATTTTTTACTAGATTAAATAAATTATTGATTCTCTAGATAAACTTAATTTAATATTCTCAATTTATTTTATCTCAAAAGTTCTTAAATACTTGCCATGGGAATCATGTAATCATATAGGAATTTTTCTCTTAATATAAAAAGTTTATGTTTAAATGACCTTGAGCCCATTATAAAATAAGTTTTTTTTAAATCTGCAGAGTTCTTTAGAAAATAGTACTGGAGTAATATTTATATATTTTGTTCAAATATGTCTCCTTCCACAACACCTTATCTGATAGTTGTTATAAATGGCTTAAAACACTTATTCGTTAAAGTTTCCCTCAAAGATCATATTGTTTTAAAAGTGCTAAGTATTGATAGAATATTATTAAAAGCAAATAAAACGTGTAAAATAAGCAAACAGCAAGATAATTACTATACGACCTCTGAAAATATTTCCTCACGGAGTGATTTTAATACTTATTTTAAAAATTGGGTCAGTCAAATTGGTCAATTTATATTTTAAAAAACGGTGGTTTTTGGCTTGTTATATTTTTACAATTCTATTTTATAGCTCACTTGTACATATTTTGCTAAGCATTTCAATTGGAAACTAGTTGAATATTCATATCCAAACAAGTCCAAAAGTAGGTTCGCTCGTCATTTCCTCCGGCAATCTACTCTCTAGTAATATTAAGGGTAGCGCGGTACACTCCACTACAGTGTGGAAGGGGGGGAGGGTTATGGTAGGGGGAAAGAGGTGGAATTGTATTTGCACGTCCCTTCGAGTAAACACAGCAAGAGCTGGGCATCTCCCTCGCTTCATTAGATGGCCCGCAATGTGCAAACACTGGCCCCTAGGACTCCACTTCAACTACCATTCTTCCTCGTTTCGAAACGGCCAGAAAAGAAGAGATTCTAACTTTGTTGGTTTGGTCTTCTTCTTTAAGTAAAATATCTTGTCGGTAAAACGTGAAGAGTGGACTATTGATTGAATTAATTAAGGTGGTAATGGAAGGGAACCTGAGAAAAAAGCCTACGTTTTTGCAGTTATTATGGCAAAACATTTGTTTGGCAAAAATAAATCAAATGTTGCTACAGTACTAACATAAAATTTAAATTTCTTTACATGGTGACCTTCACAGTTTTTTGATATATGTAAAGTGTGTCCTGGAATTTAGTGACAATTTTTCCTCTTCATTTAAAAAGTTTCTAAACTAATGCTCACGATGAATATTCAAGAACTGTTTGTATCCACATATGAAGAAAATTAAACTCTCTTGGTACAAGAGCAATATTTTATTTGTTTCAGGCAAAAAATAATTTTTTGCCATAAAAACTGTAAAAACACTGACCTTTCCTCGCGTCCCCTTCCAATCCACCATAAGGATAAAATATTAGCTATTCATTGGATTAAAGTTTCCCCTTTTTAAAATAAAAACTTAAGTTGGTATTGAAATCGTGTATAAAAAGTCTTTTTTTTAGCAGTACATCTTACTACTCATTCAGGTTGTACAAAAAAGTAGCCCCGTGGCTTCTTTGGTGCTGACTGAGAGCTCACAACTGACTGTCAGAAGTTACAGCTGCTTAACCCATGTTTTTGCAGATCATTTGGTTCGGCGTAGGGATACATAATTTAGTCTGGTAACTTTTCAAAACAGTTAGCTGTCAGCTGTGTGCTGTCAACAAGCACCAAAGAAGCCATGGGGCTACGTGTAGCTATGTTTACAACTTTGCCAAAGGCTAAGACAAATGTTTAATTTTGATGAAGTGTACCTGTATTTACGTAGAGGGAGAGTGAAAAATCATTTAGTAAGAAACGTATTCATTACACCAGACTGGAATTCAATCCAAACCTTCTAGTCATCGGAAGTGGTAAGGTTCTTAATGAAAGTATTTCTAAATATTTTAGTATTGGAAGACCAACAAGTGGAATATACTCGCACTGGAGGTTAAATGGTCTGTGGGTGTAAAAGGGAGTGTGAGGGGGCCACGTGGGTGGCGGGGGTGGAATATTTATGCATAAAAACATTATTTTATAGAAATTAAATTTTACTATTATCAAATACAAGAGAAAATTACTTAGCTAACTTTTTCTCTGCTAAAATAAATAAAATATAACTTTATTATAAATATAGTTTAATTTTCTTCACACGGTTATATCAACAATTGTTGAATATCTGTCATGGATGTCCTGGAATTTAATGAAAACTTTTTCTTTGCTTCTAAAAAGTTTGTCACCTAATGCTCATGACAGATATTAATCAAATTTTTATATCACTATAGGAAGAAAATAAAAAATATGTGTTTCTATTGAAGAAATATTTCATTTATTTTGCCCAAAAAATGTTTTGCTATAAAACTGCAAAAACCCCTTTTCCCTCTTCCCATTCCACACCGATTTAAACATTGCGAAAAAATGTGAATAGCCTAATTAGTAAGTAGTAATTTTTTGATTAATAACATTCTAAATTTCACAAAAATCCCCATTGCGTCAGCTTGATACTTTTGATAAATAATGGTTTGGATTTGTTAACTAGAGGTTGGTAAAGATTTACATTTGAATTTTGTCCATTGAAAAAATATATACAAAATAGTACCGATATATGATATTTAATCTTTTGAATTTCAAATTTTTAATTTATCTCGACACCTCAGAGAGGTGTTGTGATCGTCAACAAATTTGAACACGTGATTTGGATAAATATCAATGTTCCTTGACCTACTGAAACCTAAAAAGTTGTTTTCGTGAGGTCGCCTGTCTGTCTGTACCTCGGGCTAGATTGGGCTATTTAACTTGGTATCTGGGGTGTAAATAAGGTCCCCCCTGATAACAAAGGAATATGATTTCAAATTACAGTAAGATGTACTGAGAATTTTTTTTCCTAAATAATTTTTCACTACCATCCCTTTCCTTAAATCAGGCTCGGATAAGTTTCCTCTGAATTAAATCTCATTTAATCCAAACGAGAACTAAGCTGTGGTTATATAAAATATATTTGACAGGAGATTTTTTTTTAACATAAATAGCAAGCTGTAGAGGTTAAGACTTAAATATTATATCGATAATTAAATGTTAATGAAATATATGGGTTTAAATTAAAAATTAAAGATAATATGAGTTGAACTTAATAAAAAGTAAAGTTGCTTGGCATACATATTAATTGTAACATGTACTACAATAAGAGTCAAAAGGAGTAAGCTAAAAACATAACATAAATATTATTGAATGACAATCATTTATAAGTCTAATCATAAGCCAACAATTAATAAAAACACTGGTTTACTGAGATAATTAAAATATAGTGTAGAAGTGTGAATCAATTACAAATGAACACATTGAATGAAACGATATAATATAATTGACCATTTATTTGGAGTGAAGGTAAAAACTAAACATACAATACATAAATAGTTAAGTTTAAAAGGAGTTAAAATATAGAAACAATTTAAAACACAAGTTAAATGAGTTAACAAAATTGACGTTTCAGAAAGAAAACTTAGTATTTTTACAGTTATCTAAGCCTTATCAGGAAAATTTTTGTCCTTTTACTCCTTTTTTTCCGTGCTCCTGTACTGCTATTAGTTACGGGGACTCTATTTGTCCGACATGTTTCGATTCTGGTAGTATTAACGCACCATAATCATGGAGCTGAAATTAAAATTAAAGACTTGCTATAAAATACGAACAAATTGAAACTAAATATAAAATTGCAAGAAAATAAGAATAGAACTAAATATATTAATATCTAGCAACGCGTCTTACTACCCGTTCGGGTTATACGCTAACTAAATATAATATTGAGTAATGTTACAGTATTTGAAACAGACTTATTTTGCATAGGTGATGACACACAAGGTGATACAACGAACTTAAGATGTTAATTGTCTTGGTGTAATGTGTGTATTTTATTTAATTAAAATGTTATAAATAGCAAGAATAATCCAGAGACACTTTTAATAAAGCCCCATCTACAAAGTCAGTAAGCTCCACATCCTTAAGGTTCTAAATCGTTAATGGTCCTTGGAAATGTAAATTGCTTCTTCACAGTCCGTATCCGTATTTACGTGACCGTGCCAAAAAATGAAAAAACTGGCGACAACTTCAATTTAAACTCTTAGAAAGGAATTTTTCTAGAGCTAGGCGTAAACAAAAGATACTTTATTTGAACAATTATTATTATTATTATTAGCACCGCGTCTTACTACCCTTTCGGGTTATACGCACTTACGCTAATGTGTAATGGCAGGGTGATTGTGAGATGAAATGGAGGACCTATAGTTTAACGTGGAATCCGAACCACGGTGGAGGCCTGGCATTTCTCGCATTCACAAGATGTCTTGTCAGAGGTGAAGGAAAGGTTTGGTAATCAGATAAATCTGTGCCAGGACCAAGGATTGAACCCCGGACCTCTGTACAGAAGTCCGACTCCTAACGCCTAGACCAGAAGGTCACCCTATTTGAACAACAATTAACAATAGTAAACAAACAACATTTTTGATCAAACATCCAGGATAGGATAAAAGGCGTGCTAATCAGTTTGTTTGATATTAAAATTCCATTGGTGCTTTCATTTCGATGTACGCGTACGCCTACTTTGGTGTGATTGGTAGTCTATAGCAGTCCGTATCGACTAGTTCTTAGAAAGTTAAAAGTTGACTTAATTTATACAGAGTGAAAAGGTCTACAGAATTAAGGATAATAAATCTGTACACATTTGAATCTGTTATTGTGAATATATTATTATTATTAGCACCGCGTCTTACTACCCGTTAGGGTTATACGCACTTTCGCTAATGTGTAGTGGTAGGGTGATTGTGAGATGAATTGGAGGACCTACAGTTTAACGTGGAATCCGAACCACGGTGGAGGCCTGGACAGATAAATCTGTGCCGGGACCGAGGATTGGACCCCGGCCGCCAGCACAGAAGTCTGACACCTTACCCCTAGACCGCCAGGTCACCCCTATTGTGAATATAAATAAAAGCCCAAAATATAAGTAGTATTGAAGTTGAGTTTTCTGCAGTTTTCATTCGACAACATTAAACTTGGTATATATTCAAAACTTTTATTGATTTGATTTTTTTTATTAAACTACTGTATTTTAAAATATGTTAAAACAGTTAGTATTGTCATCAATCTAATGGTTTTTTTAAAATTGGAACACAAAATAATGGCACCACAAAGCGACTCCAGGTTCCAAATGTATTACATAAATATTAAGGAGTTTCTAAAGGTAAGGTGTCAGACTTCCGTGCTGGCGGCCGGGGTTCCATCCTCGGTCCCGGCACAGATTTATCTGATTACCAAACCCTTCCTTCACCTCTGACAAGACATCTTGTGAATGTGGGGAATCCCAGGCCTCCACCGTGGTTCGGATTCCACGTTAAACTATAGGTTCTCCATTTCATCTCACAATCATCTTAACATTACACGTTAACACCAGTGCGTATAACCCTAAAGGGTAGTAAGACATGGTGTTATTAATACTACTACTACTACTACTACTAATAATAATAATAATAATAATAATATTAATATATCATTTTAGTGAAGGTAAATAAACACATTTTTTAGGATAGGCCTGCTGTTAAAGCTCGCGTATCATTATTATTATTATTGATTATTCACAGTGGCTCACAAACCGTACTGAAACTACCATCATTACATTGCCCCTTTGTTTAGAATGCGTTCATGTAGCGAGAAGATAAGGGGTCAACCCTATTTAGTATGTATGGAACTTTGTAAATAGTTTATCTTTTTTTTCTTACTATGATGGTGGACTTTGATTACTTTAATTTGTTTGCAGTTTATGGGATAAATTTATCAGCAAAGCTGTGGCAATTTTTTTAGATTTCTTTTTATTTTAAATTACAATAAAAAAACTACCAGTTTCCAAGTAAAATGCATGTTTTTAGAACATATTATTAGTTTATAAATCATGACTAGTAAGCCATTTTCACGTCAAATTTAAAACACCATGGTTGATTTTAGGGAGCTGTTGACGAATTTATTTACGATTTGTATACGTATCTATCAATCTATCTAATGAATATCCAAGTATAGGTTACTTTGTTTAGCCATATTAGGTTTACTATAAGATGTAAGTTAGGTTTTAAGCTGTTTTTGATTATCTATTACTTCCTTTGAATTCCCAATTATAAGAACCACAACTAAGAAGTCCTATACACTAGTTAAACAAACCTAGCGTGAAATCTAGCATTAAACATACACGATAAATCTCATTGCAGTCCTCGGTGGATGCATTTTCTATAGTATTACTCCCCCAATGTACATTACCACTGATAACAGGGAGATCGGGGATTGAATCCCGGTCGGGTGTAATGAGGGAGATTCTCCACTCTTTCTTTATTAACGCAAATGAAGGTCCACTTCTTCTAAATTAAACCCTTTTCGCATATAGCACTTTTGTGTAATTAGTACTATGCCACGTGCCTATGCATCCTGCAACACGTTTTTATTTTTTGTTACTATTATTATTATTATTCGATATTCTTACTTATCACAGGTCCATTCCTTTTCTTAGTGAACTTATACGACCAATGAGACCTGTTCTGTGCCTCTTCCTTGAGCTTCCAGAATTTTCTTATTTCCATCAAGTCATCTAACATCTGAATCTTCTTTCTTTATAAGCTCCTCTTTCCCTCAACCTATCCTTCCACGCCGTTGTGAATAAGTTAGTCCCTCATAAAGATGTGTACGATCCAATTTGCTTTGTATCGAAAAATCACATCCGAAATGGTGCTCTTCTCACCCATTCTTCTTGGGGACTTCTTTATTTGACACCTCGTTTGTCCACCTGACCTTATCAAGTCTTTTTACAGCACCATATTTCAAAGCTCTTCAAGTATCTCAAAGTTTATTATTAACATTTATTTAAATGCCCCCCCACACACCGGATTGCTAAGCACCACCGCACGGAATGGCGGGAATAAAACATGTGTAGTCACGCATAGACACGTGGTGCAGTGCCTCGCTTCGATGGCAGTCCACTTTTTTTTTTTTTTT
>CABEEJ010008599.1:0-17789 GCA_901482245.1 Timema douglasi
GCGGCGCTACACTAAATACAAGACGACACCTACCTAAACCAGAATGGAATGGGCCGTTCTCGCATAGGAAACTGGCCCATTCCATTAGAGTTTAGGTAGGTGTCGTAATGAACTTAGTGTAGCGCTGCACTTGAGGCGTACTAAATCTGACTATGAAACTGGCCCTAATTATTAGTATATATATTTTTTAACTTTACTAGCATCATCGTAATTTGTTTATGTTGCCCGCGGACCGCCATGTTTGATGCATTAATCAGATTGGGCCACGACAAATCATGCAAGGTTGGACCCCGATGATCTTGACATTCGGAGCCAGTTTCAGAGTAAGTACGCCTCAAGTGCGGCGCTATACTAAATACAGGACACCACTACCTAAACTCGAATGGAATAGGTCAGTTTCAAATATTATATAATTTATATTGCGGGACTGAGCTACATCCCTCATAATCCAGTTTGTGTAAAGATTGCCCAGTACTAATTTACTGTTGCCCAGGGCACACCCGAATGTACTAATCGTAAATCCTTATAACGGAGGCTCTTTCCATGTCCCAATGAGATAACGGCGATAGTGAGTATGAGGGTGTGGAACCAGTGGAAACACTTAAACTTAACCTAAGCCAAATTAACCAAACCCTGGTAACTGTTGGGGTAATTCCCCTTTCAAGAAAAATACGCAAGGTACCAGCCGGGAATTGAACCTGGGACCCCTAGGTTCGTAGCGAGGTGCACTGACCACTACACGAAGGGGCCAGTTAGTCTCGCATAGGAAACTGACCCATTCCATTCTGTCCTAGGTAGGTGTAGTTCTGTATTTAAAGTTTGTTCAGCGTAGGAATTGTTTTCTGAAAGGCCTTTCTCCCTACCATAAATCTATTATATAGTAAGTAGTATATTGGTGGGAAAAATGACCTTTCAGAGAGTAATTCCTACTGTGAATGGAGTATAGTATAGCGCCGCACTTGAGGCGTACTAAATCTGACTATATAACTGGCCCTGAGTCTGACTATGAAACTGGTCCTCATTAGTCTGCGTGCCCACCGGCATGGATAGCTACTAATCTTATTTCAAATGGAAACCTGAATATCTAAATGGTTTCCCGCTCCACCCCCTTCCCAACCTGTTGTCTAGAGCGAAGGTAACACTGTCAATCTAGAACCAGTATCGCCAACTATAGCATCAGAATCGTCGCGGGGGGGAGGGTTTGGGGGAGAGTACAGTTGAAGATCTACAGTCTCCAGCATCTCTTTAGGTAGATGAAGCAAATTTCGCGTTATGTTATGCAAGCTCAACCAGTTATTTATTATTTTAATATTTGTTTACATCTCTTCTTCTTTTTTTTCACCCCTTCGTGTTGGCAAAGCAAAGAATTGTGTCCGTGTGTGTGTTTGAGTGTCTCGTTTAGCAAGTCAACATAATCATCATTGTATACTCGTTGCCAAAAGTGTGACAAACAACATTTGTTAAAGTACTCTCTCTCTCTCTCTTCACGTCTTGCTATAACCTACAGTAGCCCCGTGGCCTCTGACAACTCACAGCTCACTTCTGACAGTCAACATTTAGGTATATACCTAAATTTTGACCGTCAGAAGTGACAAGTGCTAAACACATGTTTTTTTCAGAACATATGGTTCGGTGTAGGGATACATAATTTGTTCTGGTAACTTTTCAAAGCTTTTAGCTTTCAGCTGTGAGCTGTCAGCCAGCACCAAAGAAGCATTGGGGCTACTGTACGTCCGGGAGATAATCATTTTTACACAAATATGATGAGGACGAAAAAAGTAGAAGTTTGAGAAAATATATTCCTCTTTTTGTGGAGAAAGAAATAGAGAAAGAGAGCTGGGAGCTATTTAAAATGTGGGGGGATGGGGGTGGGGTTTTTTAGAACACCCGACCCTGACCTCGTCATAGGCAAAATAGGCTAGATGAGACGAACGCATTATTTTATCCGCTTGCCTGCCAGTGCGGTTTTAGAGATGATTGTGCATCCGCATTAGCGTGGAGAAGGGAATTAGGGGGAGGGGATGGGGTGCAAGTGCATTCAACTGAGATTCAAACCTCAGCACTCCACATCACCTGCAGTTCGGTATATTACGAGACCACCACCTTGGACCATGCGACCACAGATGTGTGTGTGTTTATGGCTTTTGTGTTGAACCAAAATGTTGTTTAAGTCGCCATGATTATAAGATTAAAAGATACGAGAGAAAGGTGAAAGCTCTTCTCCACGGAGCCCATTTGTCGTAAAAACTTCATTTTTATGTCTCCGAATTCCCCAAGTCATGAGTAATTTATACTGAATTAAGTCACGTAGTAGGGATAGGATGTAAGAATACCCTGACGATAAAAAACAAACCTCCCCTTCAAAATTCAAACCACGTTGAAACTCAGCTTGTAATCCCATTTTTAAAAAAATGAAGAAGACGTAAAAATTAAATAGATTACAGGTTACCTAGCATACTTCCGGTAAGAAACCCACAAGAAAGAGAAAAAAAAAGATAGATGATTGCATCTTGTGCCAACTGTTGAGAACAAAATAATTTATACACCCGTTCCAAACTAAACACAGCCCAGACGAGTTTATGTTCTCCACACGCTTCGTTCTTAGCTTGCCTGTCGTGTCAGGAACTTCTATTTTCTTTTTCTTTCAGTTGAGACGTCGCTTGGGTGTCCAATCTAATTAGTTGTATTTCCGGTATTTAGGTCATTTTTTATGTGTCGTTACTAGAAATATCCCAACTTGTAGTGAGGTTCCAATGTGAGCACGTGGAGGATTAGTTTTATGACAAATGTATATAAATATATATTTTAGAGGAATTTCACGTGTTCTTACTAAGCTAAGGCTTACGAAATAACTTAATTCTAGGGCAAACAAAACACCCTAGCCCAATGGTTGTTAATTCGTAATCACTGTTTTTTTTAATCTAGCAGCGCGTCTTACTACCCGTTCGGGTTATACGCTTTTTAAGTACTAATTACGCTAATGGATTATGAATTGGGAAGGATGAATTAGAGGAAGTGAACCCGCATTTGCGTGGAGGGGGAGTGGAAAACCATTTAGGAAAAACCACCCCCAGTTCACCTGGCCGAGGTTCGAACCTCGATCTCCCCGTCCTCAGCGGTTGAGCTCAACACGACTAGCGCGTTCGTAATCACTGTTAAAAGAGAAGCCTCAATTTCAGCACTATCATACATTTTACTTCCTTGCCAGGATTTAAACAAAGATCCTTTGATAAGTAAAAAATGTTGCTACTGATCGGGATAGGATGTAGGAAATGCTAATCATAAAAAATTCACCCAAAAATAACTCATAATTTGACAGAGTACAAGAAGTGCCAGTGTCAATATTCTTTGTCCACAAGATGACTAGTGTAACATACTGTTTTACATCTTGTAAAATTATTTTTATAAAACGTATTTTTAATGGTGAAAATTGATAACATTTTACTTAATTAGTATTAGTATTTCTTAGGTAATTTGCAATCCTCAATGAGAAATTAAAGTTAATACCACAACGTATAGGCCGATTTTTCTTAAAAAATATTTTAGTTACATTTATAAATTCTAAAAAAAAGTATATTCCCATCGAAATATGACATCTGATAGATGATTTCAAAATATATGAAATAATATTTTTTATAGTTTACTGTACCCTAATTTTATTACGAGTAGATTTATATGACAGCTAGAAAAAGTTAATTTCACGAATCAATAAGTCAAGTCCTTTAATCTGCAGCTAGTACTTTTAATGGTTATTATTAATACCTATAAAATAGCATACATAAATAAATCACACGGTGCATTGCACAGACTTTCTCCTACTTTTATCTTAAAATAGACATTTACTAAAAGCTCGTAGGATTTTTGAAATGAGGTAATAAGTATATACATTGTTGTATAAACACTACACCAAAGATCATACATGAAATAATATACACTGTTACTAACTCTAAGGTATCAGGAAATAGGAAGACTATTACAGAAAAATTGAGAAAAGAGAAATATGGATGTCCACCAAAAATCAAATTCATTTTCAAAGACATGAATTAAAAAGTATATATATTTACTTACAGGTATGAAATTATTGGTTTTATATATAAAATATATATTTCAAATAACAGACTTTTATCTTTGATAGTACTACAATTTTACAATGATAAGCTATTACGTACTATCTCAAATATTTGCGGAGAAATTATAAAAATTGGAATATTTATCTCATGTAAAATATACAAGTCATTCTCACGAGAAAATGAGAGTTGACATCTTGTTTATATTGATAAATTGTCTGGATATAAAGTCTAATCAAAATCGTTAAAGCAAATTTCTAGGAATATTTTTCTTTCTGCTTTTGCCCTTCACTACTACCCTTAAATTTATGGTTAGATATTTAATTCCAAAAACCCTCAAGGGGACCTTATGAAAAGCCCAGATACCAAGTCTTAGCCCAATCAGTAAAATAGTTTGGCTCCAGCCTGAGGTATAGATAGACCAGACAGACAAAAGGCATTGTGAAAACAACTTTTTTTTTTGTTTCAGGGGGTCATGAATCGTCGACATTTTTCTATCAAAATTTTGAATTCAAATATTGTTTGACAATCACAATAATTTCTCTTCGAGGTTTCTAAAGAAAATAAAAAGTTAAATAATAACAATGTCAACGGCAACAATAATGTTTGTATTTTCTAAAAGGTTCTCCAACTGTGGATTCGTAAGAAAATCAAGTTATACTCGTTCTGGCCGTCCACATATTTACACTAATGAGGAAGGGCTGAAAGGTGGAAATTAGAGTGAATGTACCTACATTTTTGTTGAGGAAGAATGGCGAACCATTTGAGAAAAAATAATATCTGCACATTCTTTTATGTGAAATACCAGGTATCAAACCCGGGACCTTTAAATATGTAGCCAACAGCTCCGACCACTAGACCACTGAGGTGATCCCTTACTCTTATTAAATTATCATTAGAACCGCGTCTTAATATCCGTTCGGGTTATACGCACTTACGATAATGTGTAATGGTAGGGTGATTGTGAGATGAAATGGAGGACCTATAGTTTAACGTGGAATCCGAACCACGGTGGAGGTCTGGCATATCCCCATATTCACAAGATGTCTTGTCAGAGGTGAAGGAAGGGTTTGGTAATCATATAAATCTATGCCGGGAACGAGGATCGAACCCCGACCGCCAGCACAGAAGTCTGACACCTTACCCCTAGACCACCCTCTTATTAAAGAATATATATGTTCATGAACTATTATCTTTGACCAAATAACTAACTTAATTTAGTTGAATAAAGTAATGCACATACATTTGTTTCCGATTGTCTGAACGCAAGACAACTTTACTACATGAACGCAAGAGATAAGATGACCAACCAATTCCAACATACGACTGCGCTTGCGTGTGTTACTGTACTCATACGATATTATGAGTCCAACTGATTGTAGTAGACAAGCAAGCCTTTAGGAGAAAAGAACGATAGAGCAAGCACACCTGATGTGACAGAAAAACACCTGGGCAAAGAAGATTGTCTAACCATGCGACAAAATGTGTGTGTGTGTCAAGGTGACAAGACAGGAACATTACCTGGCTTCCGACAAGCTGTCTGCCGGCGTATCTTTCTCTACAAAGGGGGCCAAAGCGAAGCCGTATAGAACACGCTCGCGACCCGATATGGGCAACAGAGACCAGCAATAATAATAATTCACGGATGGTAGGTCACGGACAGTAGCTTACACTTAAACTATACGAAGCGGTGCCCAAAATTTTCTAAACTAAATCTAATTGAAGGAGTTTATTAATAAAAAAAATATCAAAATTAAATATTACTATAATTAGTATTATTATTAGCACCGCCTCTTACTACCCATTTGGGTTATACGCACTTACGCTAATGTGTAATGGTAGGATGATTGCGAGATGAAATGGAGGACCTACAGTTTAACATGGGATCCGAACCACGGCGGAGGCCTGGCATTCCACACATTCACAAGATGTGATTAAGGGGGCCTCCTCTCGGTAGGCGAGAAGTTGCCGTGTAGACGTTCAGAAATTCCGCCATATTTAATCAATGATGCGTTATTTAAGATATGGTTCACTCCAAAATGAAGTCAAACATATTTCAACAGGGCTATGTTTGCTTAGCGTCACTCTATTTTTAGTTGTAATACGGTAATAGAAATAAAATCGTGACAATGTAATATTAGCACACTTTCAACGAAATTGTAAGTATATTTATGTAGCTATGAGACTAGGCTCGATGTAACACTGCCCTAGATTAAGCCTTCCTCTAAAAAATACTGTAATTTTTGATAGGCTCACAACATACACTTTTAAGTTATTTGAAGATTAATTTTGTAGTTTAGAAGATTCAAAGGCGTACGTTTCATACTGGATAGTGTCGCCACCTCGCCACACTCACTTGCTCGGAAGAGAGGAAAAGAAGGAAGACGTGGAAACATTCCCCCTCTTTTGTGCGCATGCGCTCTTTTAGTTTACTACTGGGCGGTATGCAAGAATGATGCTCGAGTCCACTCCATTTCCTCTCTACCTCTGGCTTGACATGGATCTTGCGTACCGCACTTTCTGTTGAGTCAAAGTAGGGTTGATTATTGATTCTGCATCTTTTTGATGTTTTTTTTTTTTAATATTGTCTGCTCATTTAATATAATTAAGACTCAAACAATGTCTGGCACAGTAATTAACTAGTTTGAAATACTTTCATTTATATATTTTTTATTTAGTTGCTTGTGATAAATATTCTTGTTTAATTTTTTTAAATGGATCACTTGACACTTAAGGAAGACAAACGTAGAGGGGTGGGGAATTACTACTTGGTGCTCGCCGCAAAAAAACAAACAAAAAAACAGTAAGATAGCCGTGGAAACATTTATTTGATAAAACAAAATAAGTGTGTATATATATATAAACTTTATTTTAATAATAATAATAATAATAATAGTGAGCAAAAATATTCTATAAGAAACGGTTATCTCATATTAGAAAGTATTTTGTCATGACATACCTACAGTAGTCCATAAAAAACTAATAATAGATAACAATAAATTAGATAACGGATATTTTTTTCAGACAAGGTGTTTTCCTCTCTTCAGGCAGAGAGGACAAAGCTGATTGTCGGGACAGCGTAAACCCTTCTCCTCATTGCACTTCAATTGAATTGTCTACAACGTTGGATTCAACACAATTTGAAGACAAAGCAATATGGAACCAATACATTTGGAGATTAGTCAGCTTTGTCCAGGCTAGGAAAACTACATTAATAGGTTATCCATTATCAATTTTCAGGAACAAATAGTTTTGAGGGAACATAGCTAGATACATACGGTAGTTATTTCGTTTTCATGATCCATAATATCCTGACCGCTTGTCCAATTTAGTAATAATCTCCACTCTTTATATTTGACATAAGGCTACTAAATGTACCACACTCGGAGAATGAATGTGATAGAGAATCCCAATCTGGGTTCGCGGGTCCCTAAGAGTCTACGAAGGCACCTGTGGGGGCCCGCGAAAAAAATATAAGCCCTAGTTTTTTTTTAAAGTTAACTTGTATTTGTATTTTCCCATCGTATAAAAAATATACGCTATTCACAATTTTCTTAAAAATCTCTTTTTTCCTGTTCGACAATATATTTATGTATATAAAATTGGTTACGTAGAATACTATAAATGCGGTGAATTATCATTGGCTTTAGGGGGTTTGTGAAATGGGGAAGGATGGGAAACATTGATAGAGAAGATTTATGTTTGTGTGGTCTGTATGTGGGGTGAAGTTTTTAGGGTTGTTGACTTTTTTGTGCTAATTGTTAGGCCTACTAATATATTTCTAATAACAATTTGGTTTCTTGTATCAAATACTATCAGCCTACTACCATAAACCGAAGTGATTATGGTGTGAAGGAAATATTTATAGTCAGGGGCATACTAAGGGTATTGTCACAAGCGGAGAATAATTCTGCCATCCCCCATACCCCTCAAGCATCGTGGCGATGATGAAATCAATCCTGGGGTCTTTGTTGACGTCTGCAATTTAATCAAGTTGTAAACAATACCATACCATCCATTACACTGGAAAATGGTTATATGAATAGTCATGAAACCAACTATAAAGTTTTGTCATTTGTTAGAATTAATTGCGTACTACAAAAAAAGTATTATGTACATTAGATACCTTGCACGCTAAAAGCTTACTTCAAATTTATAATACATGAATTACATCCAATTATGTATTTGTATACACAGTAACATAATATATTTTATATATAAATATAAGTACTATAAAAACAGTATTTGCTGTAATTATTGCAAGCTACGAAATTCCGCCCACGGCAGCTACTGGCGCCCCAAAGCATCCGCTTGTTTCTTTTGCACCTAGTCCACCCCTGTATATGATACAATTTTAGGCTCTATTTTTATGACTAGCAAATATATAAATATATATAATTAAATAAACACTCATCACTACTGTATTTAAAAAAATCAAGTCCATGCCTTATTTATGAAAATTTAGCTATAAAATTTTATTTCTCAACTTTCACCCTTGTAAACCTATTGGCCGTAGCTTCTACGGTTGACAGTAGTAGTTACATTTTAAAAAAAGGTCAGGGGTGCACCATCATTTTGTACCAGTTGCACGGATTGGTTGTTACCAGTGGCGAAAGAACGTTATTGATATAGGAAAATGGGAGGGGGGGGGAGGGCAAGCCTAAAATCTATTTGGAGATGTCCTCCTCCCCAAATTTGAAAAATCAGATTATTTTCAGGGTATTTGGAGAAGTCTTTTCCAATTTTTTTTTTAAAATTTAGATGCTTCTAGAAGCCATTTGGAGTAGTCCTCGCCTTAAATTGAAAAATAAAAATAGATGCCTCTAGAAACTTTTTAAAGTGGTCTTCTCTAATTTTTGTTTTTTTAGTATGTCTTTATATGCTATTTTAAATTATCCTCACCTGGACATTTTTGAAAATTGGATGCTTTTAGAATAAATTTGGAGTCACCACCTGGATTTTTAAAATTATTTGTGTCTGGACTCTATTTGGAGTGACCCTCTCCCAGCAAAATTTAAAAATAAAATGCCTGTATACACGAAGGGGATCCAGCGGGTCCAAGTCCTTCCCCCCCCCNCCCTCCCAAGGAGAACATGAAGGGTAAATAAAATATTAAATACAAAGCAATGATTTAGCAATGTTAAATCATCTTAAGGCAGTGGTTGAAAATAACCCAATGTCAAAAAACCTTACCTTTACTCGCTTCCTCTAAGCTCACATAACGATCGCAATATACTATAATGCTGATAACGGGGAGATTGAGGTTCTAATCTCGGTCGGGTGTATTGAGAGTAGTTTTTCCCAAAATGGCCTTACATTCTCTATTTCCACGCAAATGAGGATACCTTTCCTTTAAGATCAACCTTCCTCATCCCTAACACATCAACGTAATTAATACAAAGGCGTAAAAACCGAAAGGATAGTTCGGTAGTTTAGAGGCGCTAAATATATTGTGTGTGTGTGTGTGTGTGTGTGTGTGTGTAAAGATATATAGCCCATATCTGTGATCACGTAGTATAAGGCATCAAATGTGCAAAATAATGAATTGCTGGTGTCAGGAAGGACGTGGTCTCGAACCCTACCAGAGGTATTGACTTTTTTTTTTCCTAACCTGGTTTCCATTCTCCCTTCACACAAATGGGAGTAAATTTCATTTAAACTTTTCCTTCCTCTTTTCTAAAACGTTAGTGTGAATACAGTAGCCCCACGGCTTCTTTGGTGCTGACTCACAGCTGACGGCTTTGAAAAGTTACCAGACCAAATTACGTATCCCTACGCCGAACCATATGATCTGAAAAAACATGGGTTTAGCAACTGTCACTTCTGACAGTCAAAATTATTTAGGTATTTATCTAAATGTTGACTGTCAGAAGTCAGCTGTGAGCTGTCAGTCAGCACCAAAGAAGCCATGTGTTTACTGTATATCAAACGGATAATCAGACGCCTTGCACAAACACACACACACACAAACACACACACACACACAAACACACACACACACACACACAAACACGCACACACTAAAGATAATACCCACTCCGTTGGCCACGTGGTCTAACGCGCTACTCTCGCAAGTAGGATAAACTGCCGATGACGTGGAGATCAAGGTTTGAATCTCGGTCGGGTGTACTGAGGGTGGTTTTTTCCAAAATTATTTTACACTCTCCCTCCACGAAAATGCAGGTACACTTTCTCTAAATTCAACCTTCCTATTCCATAAAGCCACTAACGGAATTAGTACATGAACGTATAACCCGAACGGTTAGTAAAACTCGGTGCTGAAAAAAAACCTAAATATTATTATTATTAATAGCACCGCGTCTTACTACCCGTTCGGGCTATGCGCAAAAAAACAACTAAAGATAAGTAAAGCCCTAAAATTGCTCACGCGTGTACTTGTTGGGAGTAAGTAAACGTTCTATACCAGTTTCCTGTTCAACAACGATAAGAAACTACACCGCTGCTTTCTACTAAACAAGCGACATCACATTTTATGGTTGATGCCATGTCGCTCGGCTGATTGTGACATTTAAAAGGTTCCCCGTATGACAGAGATATCTAGTCGCTGTTAAATCAGCACGTACCTCATCACACACATGTTACATGTGACACGTTTATATCAATACAATTTTAAATGGGTCGAAATATATTTAACCTTTCCAAAGACCAACTTTCATAAGAATAAACCTAATTTAACAGTTAGAAAAGCTACTAGATCTACTTTAAAGTATTAATACATCGAGTCATGCGATATGAAGTTATCACTTTTTATTGATATTATCAGTGCTACCAATAAAGCAGCACGAATAAAAATAGTATAAAAATATCACTTTGGTCTCTTTTCTTTAATTTTATAAAAGGCTCTTTCTTTGAAAATTAGACTGTAACAATCTATTATGGATAAGAAGGATTTTTTTTTGACAGTTCCAAAAGTTATTAAAACCATTTTAATGTACTAATGTGTTAAGTCATGTGATCAGCAATTAACAATTATTATGGAATAGTATTATTATTAAAGTAAAAATGTTATCAATGTTGATTATTTTATTATAATATTTTCTACCGGAATCCTAATATACAAATTATCTATCAGGCCTATGTGATACCAAACAATAATTTTACCTGTTGTTCTCAATAGGTGTGAGACGTGGTCTTTGACCTTACATGACAAAAACAAATTTAGTGTGTTCGAAAACAAGTTACTTAAGAAGATATTTGGTCCAAAAAGGGATGAGGCTACTGGGTAGCGGAGGAGGTTACAAAATGGTTAGTTACATAATCTGTACTCATCACAAGACATTGTTAGGATAGTCAAGTCTCGTAGATTGAGGTGAGCAGGACATACAGTGTAACTGGAAGATTCTAGAAGCTTGTTCAGATTACTGACTGGCAAACCCAGTGGGAAGAGACCATCGGAAATACCTAGATGCAGGTGGGAGGATAGCATTAGAATTGTGTAATGAGGTGGACTGGATAGAACTCCCTCAAGATAGGTATAAGATGTAATGAAGTGGACTGAATAAAGCTAGTTTAAGATAGGGATAGAATGTAATGAGGTGGACTGGATAGAAATAACTAAAGATAGGGATATGGTGTAATGAAGTGGACTGGCTAGAACTAGCTCAAGATAGGGATAGGGTGTAATGAAGGGGACTGGATAGATCTATCTCAAGATATGGATAGGGTGTAATGAGGGGGACTGGATAGTACTAGCTCAAAATAGGGATACGGTTGTAAAGAGGTGGACTGGATAGAATTATCTCAAGATAGAGATGTGGTTGTAATGAGGTAGACTGGATAGAATTAGCTCAAGATAGGGATATGGTGAAATGAGTTGGACTGGATAGAACTAGCTCAAGATAGGGATAGGCTGTAATGAAGTGGACTGGCTAGAACTAGCTCAAGATAGGGATAGGCTGTAATGAAGTGGACTGGCTAGAACTAGCTCAAGATAGGGATAGGCTGTAATGAAGGGGACTGGATAAAACTAACTCAAGATAGGGATAGGGTGTAATGAAGGGAACTGGATAGATCTATCTCAAGAAAGGGATAGGGTGTAATGAGGTGGACTGGATAGAACTATCTCAAGATAAGAATAGGGGGTAGGTCCCTAATTTTATAAGTGCGGCAGTGAACTTTCGAGTCCCTAATATCATGGAGTAAGTAAGTAAATTATTTTATTTATGTATTGGTAAAATTGTGTTTTTTAGAACTTGCTCATTTAATCCCACCCCCAAAACCCACTTTTTTTTAAGTGACCTTTCCTCAGTAAAAAATACAAGAAATTATCAGAAAAAACAAACAAAATTAATTATTCGTGATAAATTAATAGTATTTTCTTCCCTTGAGTTTATCTTTACCATATGGAAGAGAACCTCATTTAATTTCATGTTTACACATTAACCTTACCGATTAGTGAAACGCCAACGTAACAAGCCACAAACGCAATTAAAACGACATCAAACAGCTTTTCTATTTGAATTGTGGTTTAACTGAAGAGACCACCAGGCGCTGGGCTACATCTACATCTTTTTCTAACAGCATTACATAAGTTTGAAAAAAAATATGTGTAATTTTCTTACCTTCCTTATATGACAGCTAAAAAAAAAAAGTACCTATATAAAATAACACAAATAATTTGGTAAAATCAACGTTCATCGAAACAACAACAAAAGTTTGAATTTCTAAAAGGCCTTTCTATTAAAATTAGATTATATATTGACCTAAGAATTCTAGACACGTTAAAAACCAATTTGTATATTATTTTTGATCAACATTGATGTTGGTTTACTACATTGTTAAGGTGCGGCCGAAGAGAGCGAGAGTATTTTTACAGTTTTTATAGAATTTAAATTTTTAGGCCAAAATAAATCAAATATTTCTTCAGTATCAACATAGAGTTTAGTTTTCTACACATGCTAATATCAACAGCTCATGAATATCGGTAAAGGTATCCTGAAATTTTGTCAAAACATTTCTCTTTATTTAAAAAGTTTTGACAAAATTCCAGGACATCCTTAACAGATATTCAAGTTCTGTTGATATTAGCATGTGCAGAAAACTTAACTCTATGTTGCTACTGGAAAAACATTTTATTTATTTTGGCAAAAAAAATGTAATGCTTTAAAAACTGTAAAATTACTCGTGCTTTCTTCTGCCGCACCTTAAAGCTATTTCAAAGGCTTTGATCATATTTATCAAAAAGGACAACTGCAGAAAACATGACTTAAATAAATTTGGAAAAAAAATGTTTTGGAAACTTCTTAACCGTAGTTTCTTCCCATCTAAATCAGACAGCATGCAAGCTTACAGTTAATTGAATATAATTTATTTATAAAATTACAACTTAGAAAGTGGTTTGCCGGGTTTCGATCTGAAATCTTCTCAAAGATATATATATTTTAATTCGCTTCAGTGACTTGTTCATGGTTGAGGACACGGAAGTTATAGATCTCCTAAATGTCCCCTTCTATTTTAAAAAGGGTTCGATTTCTATTTTTATGTGTTAGTACGCCAAACCATGTAAGCTACAGCGATTACTTTTAAGGTGGAAGTGCAGAGAACACGAGGTCGGTGTTTTTGCACTTTTTAATTCAAAACTTTATTTTTGCCCGAATCAATATAACATTGCTCCAGTAGAAACATAGAGTTTAATTATTTTTTTCATAAGGTGATATCAACAACAGTTGTTGAGTTATCTGTCATGAACATAGTGACATTAGATGAGAAACTTTTTAAATGAAGAGAAAAAGTTGTCAATAAATTCCAGAACATTCTTACGTTTGTACTGGAGAATTATATGATTTCTTTTGATCAACAAAAGTTTGATATAAAACCTGCAATAACAGTGTTCTTTACTCACGTTCAATAAAGCCCCATGCTAACATCTGATGACAATCCAAACAAATGCTTCTTTTCAGATGACATTCTGATGGAATAGCTGTTCAAATATAGTAAAATTATACCCATACAGGGATTTGAACACTTCCCTTTAAGCTTTACGTACTAGATACTTTATCCACTGAGCGAACTCCATCTCAAAGTGTTATTCAATTTTGAAAATTGTATGGTCGCTTTCTTTTTTTTAACACCGCGTCTTACTACATGTTAAACGCTCGTGTACTGATTACACCAATGGTGTTGTGGAACTATGATGAAGGTTATACTTAGAGGAGGTGTACCCGCGTTTGCATGGAGGGAGAGTGGAAAACCATTTTGTAAACGCCACCCTCAATTCACACGACATAGATTCGAACCTCGACCTCCCAATCATCGGCAGTCTAGTCTACTGTGAGGGTAGCAAGTTAGACCACGAGGCCACAGAAGCGGGTATGGTTGTATTTATTTTGTGTGTTTCCCCTAAGGCTCTCGTATAAAATACGACGAAGGAGATTTACATCGTATCTGTGAAGTAAGATTCTACTGAAATAAGGTGTATAACTGCACGTATTATTTATTATGAAACATTCTAATTAAAATTATTACAAATACACAAACCAGTAATAATAAGCTATGATTGTGGGTTTAAGGTACATTAACACGCGATATATCAACAATTAACCACTTACTATACATGGTAGTGATAATATACGAACTCCATAACAGAAATAGATGTTTAAAATATAGTACGTAATTACGTTTGCTAATAGCGTATAAACTGTTGTGATTGTATAACTATACATGTAACATATACCAGGACTTGCCATTTAAGTTAATTAGCTACTTAAGAAGCAATTTAATCCTGGCCTAGAATGAAAATACAAGGCTTCCCTTACAAGAATTTAGGTACAATTTTAATAGAAGCCCGTCTTGTAAAATACTATGAAACCAAATGCATGAAGTGGGCTACACAAACATTTACTAATAGCTATTATATCTCTAACCACCGCGTCTTACTACCCGTTCAGGTTACACACAGTTACGCTAATGTGTAATGGTAGGGTGACTGTGAGATGAAATTGATGACCTACAACTTAACGTGGAATCCGAACCACGGTGGAGGCCTGGAATTCCACACATTCACAAGATGTGATTAATACACGTCTTGTCAAAGGTGAAGGAAGGGTTTGGCAATCAGATAAATCTGTGCCGGGACCGAGGATTGAACCCCGGACCCCCAGCACAGCAGTCTGACACCTTACCCCTAGACCAACAGGTCACCATCTCTGGATCTGTAACCAGGAGCTCTGACTACTAGACCACAGAGGCGATCAACTATAACACATATTCGTGTGAGAATTAAATTAAATTTTTTGCTTAGATGTTTTATCTGTAATTGGTATGTTAAACTTTTTTTTTTATATTTGACATCAGCGTTTAGAAAAAAAATTACGATATTATTTTTTACTAAAATACCTTAACACGGAAGGGTTTCTATCATAGGTTTTTTTTAATAATGATTGTTTTTCGAATATAATTCAGGACTAATATTTTTGTAAAGGCTTTATACATGTTATTACATAAAGAAAATGTCCTCTCCCCTTCACAAAAGGCCTAATGTAGGTGGAATAGAGCCCACTCTTTTCTTCCCCCGCCATTGGGTGCATGTACAAAGGCTTCAGTCTCGTCTTGTGTGGTTCATGGGTGACGGGAAGGACAGAGCTCTGATCTTGACCGGGCAAACTGAGGTAATTTATCCCTTGTTTTTTCGTTCCGCCCTTCCTTTACTCCTTCTTCGGTCGTACCCCCTTTAGTGTAAGTACAGTATCCCCATGGCTTCTTTTGTGCTGACTGACAGCTCACAGCTGACAGCTAAAAGCTTTGAAAAGTTACCAGATCAAATTATGTATCCCTACGCCGAAACATATGATCTGCAAAAACATGTGTTTTGCAGTTGTCACTTTTGTCAGTCAAAATTTAGGTATATACCTAAATGTTGACTGTCAGAAGTCAGCTATGAGTTGTCAGTCAGCACCAAAGAAGCCATTGGGCTACTGTACTCGGGTATCGCAGAAGAGCAATAAGGCGCGAAACAAAACTTTATTTTTATCGAAGAAATTCTTGTAAGCCTACAGAAAACGCAGTTATTTTTATATGACGTATCAGTGAAATCGTTCTGGAATATAAATTTGTATTTAACACTTTTTTTTATGGAAAGAAATATACGAATCCAATTACAAGGGTAACTTTTTGTTTTTGTTAAGTGCACTTGGAGTATTATTATTATTATTATTATTATTATTATTATTATTATTATTATTAGCACCGCGTCTTACTAACCGTTCGGGCTATACGCACTTACGCTAATGTGTAATGGTAGGGTGATTGTGAGATGAAATGAAGGACCTACAGTTTAACGTGGAATCCGAACCACGGTGGAGACCTGGCATTCCTCACATTCACAAGATGTCTTGTCAGAGGTGAAGGAAGGGTTTGGTTGGAGTATTAAATATTCTTAAAGTACTAACTTCTGTTCCTCGTGTTATACCAGGCATGAAATTGTGAAACATGTGTCGTGTGTTCTATTTCTTGTACTTTAAACTCTCTACCATAATCTTGAAGGTAATGTGATGTAAGCTCGTCACGAATGTTTTTTATTTTATATCTTATACAATATTATTCTGTTTGTCCTTCACGTCTTACCGCTATAATCATATTTTACACTAACGAGGCATATATGAAAATAGTAAATGTACCCGAATTTGTGTTGAAAAAATATTAGAAAACCATTTAAGAGAAAAGAAAAGTTCAAGATTCGAACCCCGACTTTTTCGTTACCGACTAAAGAGATGAAAGACGCCCTCTTGCACGTGCCCACCAGCACATTGTTTTTTTTTAATAGCATTAAGTTTTATTTTTTTTACAACGTATTATTATTTTGTCGTTGTTAGGGAATCCCCACCGGGCGGGTACCCCCCATTATTGCAGAGGGGCCCCTTCATCGTCGGGGATCCTGTAGCAACTGCTCCATCTGCTCCGCATTTAGTCCGCCCTTTCTCATTTATCAATAAACACACGGGTAAACGCCAAATGTTGTTTATATAAATCCATCTGCATTAGTAAAAGTAAAGATTACATTTTGTTCAAGGTCAATTCATTCCTAGTAAATAATAGATATTAGCTAGTGGAATCAATTTTTTAGTCAGCTACAACTTAATGATAAACTTAAATCCTTTAATAACACGGGGTTTATCAATAAAATATAGAACTACACTATTTTCAGGGAAGTGCTTGGAGTTTACTAACACGACTAATCTTTAAAACTTTATCAAATCATAAAACCTAATGAAAGTTCAATTATAACAGCACACTTTGAAGAACAACTAAATTGTAGATTTTATTACAGTTTTCGGTAAAAGATTAAAACAAAACGTTACTGTACTAATGATCGTCGATATAAAAAGATAATATTAGTACAGTTAGTAATTGCTTAATTTAATGTAATTTCACGGAAATTTTGTTGGTGACGTATGATTCAAATTAGACAATATTCCTCTTAAGTGTAAGACATAGTATTTTATTGTTTCCATTGGAAACAACTAACAATAATTTATTGATAAATTTCTCATCTCAAACTTAAACAAAAAAGTGTAGGCTACTAAGAAGTAAATTTTAAAAAAAAGTTGCTTTTAGCTTTATTTTGTAAAGGGTAATTTATAAAATTATACGTTTAGTACAAGAATTATAAAACACTTAAACTAAGAAGGCAAGGCTGGGATGAATAATAAATGCACCACCAATACCTTGGAAAGAGGATGGAAATAAACTACAATGCGGGCGGGG
>CABEEJ010008600.1:2337-16771 GCA_901482245.1 Timema douglasi
GGGGGGGGGTTGGGAGGGGGGGTGAAGCGGAGAGAGAAAAAGGTTACTGTCTTAGGACATGTCAGTCTGCGGCTGCGCGAGTCACGTGTCATCCAAAAAATCGATTATCTCGAAGTAAGCCCTTAAGTTATTGACTATGTATAGTTTATAATTTAATGCATAAGAAGCGTAATGATATGGTGATCAGGGTTCGCATCCTGATCGGGAACTACGAGAATGGAGGCGCGGTTCCGCATGAAGTTTCTAGTGTGGCTTTTACCCATCTTCTCTCCGCCCTAATATGGATGTATTTTCGCTAATTTACCCATGTCATTCTTACCTCTTAGATTAAGTAAGAAATGATCCTGGTGTTAAACGTGCAAATTAAAAAGAGCTTTGACTGTTACCTTACTACTATATGGGGTCGTCCTTTTAAGTAAAGACATTTACAATGTAACAATAATGATACAGGATAGTCCGAATCGGTGGACAAGCGGACTAGGAGTCAATTTCATCTAGCCTAGTGATTTTGAGGCTTGACTCCCGGACGGGTGTATTTAGAGTATTTTTTCCTAAATGATTTTCCACTATCCCTGCACCCAAATGCGGATACACTTCCTCTCAATTCTACCTTTCTTGTCCTTACTTCGTTAGTTAAAATATGTGGATAGCCCGGGTGAGCTGCAAGTCAATGTGGATGAAATATAATGTCAGAAATAAGCGGCAGCACTCCCAACCCCTAATATAACCGGATTCAAAAAATTACAATAAATGCATTATTAATTTAGATAATTTATAAAATAGTATTATGCTACGATAAAATACGAGGTTACTATTGTTTAATAGGTATGCTATGCGATCCCAGTAATTTTAGCTGACGACCATGTTATGTTTTCCTTCGCACTTTCGCTCGAGTCGATAATAGAGCAGCGTTTGCGTTTGCGGTCTCGGTCGTGTTCGAAGTTCACGTCACGTGTTCAAAAACAGCTGCACACCCTAAGTGCACACTTCACGCATTCGAGAAGATTAAAAGAACACCTTTGTCAACAAAAAACAATTTCTCAAATACTTTATTAACAACCTAAAAATTGTAAGTAATTTTTTCCCAACCTCTGCATACTTCTAACATACATTCTTGTTAACGTTACCTCTTTCTTCGTCAGCTTGGAAAAGATGTTTTTCAGCCATGAAAAGGGTTAAAACTTAATTGAGATCAACAATTAAGAGAAAGAGATAAACTGTCATTAGAAAGGGAGTTAAATGAATGGACTGGTACAGGATCAAATGGAAGATGTATGAAAATATGTTAGTATTGGAAATCATAGAATCAATTTTTAAATAAACTATCATCCAACCGATATTCAGAAAAGTATCTTTTGCCTTTATCTGTATGTAAATTTATTATCAATTAGTCGTTTCATAAATTAGTTTTTTCAGCCATTTTCCTCTCCTGACTGCTTCTGTCATTTCAATTTGCATTCTATTTATTTTCTGTTAGTGCCATACATGACAGGAGAACAAGTCAACTGTTTCAAGTGTATGCTATACTAACAGTGTACCGTATCGACAGATTTCTATCAATATTCAAACCAAAGTGTTTCTGAATCTTTATGTATTTAATGTCTGGGGCTTGTATTTTTTATTTATATGTTACATATGAATTTTAATTTAATACTGATACATACAGGAATTTACGGTCCCCCAATTCTTTATTTATCTAGAACAGCCCCTACATGGAGGCATTGTTTTTGTAGTGTGTTTGTTTTCTAGCTGATTTTAGTTTCCCGAAGTTGGCACGCCGCTGTAGTGTGCTACATGCACACGGTTCATTGCACGATGGTCTTGTTACTTTGCCAAGTTAAGTTGGGCAGCCTGGGCGATGGGGGTTGGGACTTTTCCAACTAAACATTGGTACGTAAGAGGCATAGCTGTGAGGATGACGCTTGAAACGGTCGAGGATCCCCGAAGGTGAAATCTCCGAAACTGTTAAGGGCTCATACACTTCATAATTAAGTCAAATAAGTTTTCACAAACGAGAGCTGAAAGCCATTTACGGAAAAAAACACTCTCAGTACACCCAATCGATTTTCGAATCTTGACCTCTGCCTCACCAGCAAACCAGGCAAGATGAGATCTACTCCTTATCCATCGTGCCCAAAGATGCGTGGTTTATTATTATTATTGTTATAACTGTTACTATGTTTAAACCAAGTATTATTAAATACTTTTTAATTGGTATGTTTTAATACAAAGGTTACGACTTAATCTGAGTGGACTGGTTGAGAAAATACACCCTAATTGAGCGTGGAAGGAAAATGTGAAAACCAAAAATCACACGTATCTAACCACCCGACCGAGATTAGAATCTCTACTTTGCCGTCACCGTTAATCCAGTCTATTGCGAGCTTGACTCTTTAGCCCGTGTGACCCCCGGTGTAACAATTTTGTTCACAGTATGTTTAAAAAGGCCGGCTATATTTGTTCATACTTATCCCCTTATTACACGGAAGTGTTTGTTTACCAATGAGTGCGGCTATATAAACAGATATATTCCATTCACGGTAGGAATTACTCTCTGAAAGGTCTTTTTTACTACCAATATCCTGCTATATAATAGATTTCTGGCAGGGAATAAGGCCTTTCAGAAAACAATTCCTACGGTGAACAGACTTTAGCTCATGTGCCACAGGAATAATTACCACTGCACATATCTATTTGTCTCGAGGTTTGCCGTTTTTGTTTTTAAATGGCTTGAGTTATTTTTGTTTCACTGTCATCTTACAAAGACTAGCAATCATTACCAGCCGGACCTTGTAGCTAACTGGTTAGAGTGGTCAAGGGAATCCGCTTCGATTCCGGGTAATGTTTACGAAGAGATTTATTATCAGTATACGGGCTCATTTTGCTATCCAACAAGTAAAAATCATTTGGCTGTTTGTGCATTATTAGGCATGCTGACCTAGGTTATGTTGGTTTGTAAGTCGTGCCATAAGTTCACATGAAGTAATCTCAAATACATTAAGTTGATATCCAACTATATAAAGTGTACTAATAAAAATCCTAATTTTGGAAGTGGGAATCAAATTTTATGATATGTCAGCATCATAGGCCCCTAGTTCCATAAAATTCCACCAAACAAACTAATTTTCTCTTTGTAATATAAAATAAACGTTATGGTCCACTGCATGGACTTTCTCTTTAATCTTAAACTAGATAAATTTATTAGGAACTCGTAAAATTTATGGAACGAAATAATATACACTGTTATAGAAACACTCCACTAAAGAGCATAAATATATTAATATACTCTGTTACCGAAAAATTGACAAAATATACATGGTTGCTTATTATAGTTCAGAAACGATTGATTTTATAAAAAGTATTTCAGATCAAAATATTTTTAATTTTAATACTACTACAACTTTACAATGATAAGATAATTCGTATCTCTAATAGTTGCAGATATATTATCAACATTGGAAATATATCTTATTGTAAAGTGCTCTTGAAGTCATGTTCATGGGAAAACAAGAATTGCCATCTTATTTGTAATGTTAAGCAATGCCGGGATGCAAAAGTAAATAAAAATTGTTAAAGCTGATTATGAGAAAATCGATATTTTATCTCTTCTTGCTCTTCAGTGAACTAACTATAATTTTAGGGTTAGATATAATTTTTTATGATTCCAAAAACCGCTCGGGGCGGATCTTATGAAAGCCCTATATGCCAAGTTTCAGCCCGGACAGTAAAATCGTTTCAACTCTAGCCTGAGGTATAGACAAACAGACGGCATCGCAAAAACAACTTTTTATACTTCATTAAAATCTCGAATTTGACTTTTTTTTACGATCACAATACTTACTCTGTCCGAGAGGTCGCGAGAAAGTAGGGGGAAAAAACAATCCAACTTAATATTGCTTATTACAGCCATTTCTTTTCCTTTGTTCAATTTTTTCCTGAAAACCAAAGTAGGTTTTTATATATCTTTCTTTTGAAAAGTGTGACCCGCCTCGGTGACGTAGTTAGCTAACGCGCTAGTTTCGTGTTGGGTTAGACTGCCTAGGACGAGGAGATTGAAGTTCGAATCTTGCTTGGGTAAACTGAGGATGGTTTTCCTAAATGGTTTTCCACTCTCCCTCCACGCATATGCCGGTTCATTTCCTTTATATTCAACCTTCCCAATTCTTAACCCATTAGCGTAATTGGTACTATGCGTATAACCTGAAAAAGTAGTAAGCCGTGGTGCTGAGTATAATAGGTAATTATTTTTATTTTTTATTATTTAAAAGAGTGCTTGCTATCTATGAATTTGAATGTAGTTCTTGCCCTTTATGGTTATTATTATTATTATTATTATTATTATAGTTTTAAAACGTGTCAATACAAAAGCAACCTTTAGCATCATAAATAAAAATAAAACCTTTAAACTAATAAAAGGAAAGGGAGAAAAATAAATCAAATTCTAGACAATAGAGAGGATAAGTTATCGCGACGTGATAGTGAGGATAAAAACGATGACTTAACTATAGAATGGGATTTTTTTAAAGAATATTGTTACATTTTAATAAAGATACATTCAACAATATGTTGTGAGAAATTAGTCAACTATTGTATAGTAAATGTAGATATAGTCACATTACAATACACATCTACCTCATTGAAACCAGGACTCGAAGATAATGTGCACCTTACATTGAAACTAATCATCCAAAAATATATGGCAGCCAACGCAGTCATCAAATCAAAGGAGAAAAAAGACCAGGGGTTCAAAATATGTTCGAACGCGCAAACGACGTTCGGGGGATATTTGGGGCAGAGAAAAGTCCAACAATTTTATTGACGCTTTTAGTACATTCTGGTTCTTATATGGCAATTTCATTTGTGTGAAAAACAAAGGCCAATAACACTCAACGCCGATATTACCAGTATGTGCCAAAGTGAGGCAGTGTCGTTGTGAGCACCAAGGGTTGCGATCTCTAGGGGCTAAGATAATGTTTTGAGTTTTAAATAAGGGGGGAGCTGAATTGTATCCATTCTGAATGGTACCCATTCAGAAATTTCTTAAACAAGCACCACAAATAAAAAGTCCGATTTGTATCCATTATCATAATACCCACAAAATCCTGAATTGTATCCATTCTGAATGGTAGCCATTCAGAGAGTTATCAAATACATGACTGTAACAGAAATCCTGATTTGTATCCACTGTAATTATTTGCATTATATCCACAAAATCCTGAATTGTATCCATTCTGAATGGTAGCCATTCAGACATTTTCTTAAACACGCATTAAAAATAAAAAGTCTGATTTGTATCCATTTTCATAATGTCCACAAAATCCTGAATTGTATCCATTCTTAATGGTAGTCAATCAGCCATTTTCTTAAACATGCATTACAAATAAAAAGTCTGAATTGTATCCACTAGAAATATTTGCATTATACCCACAGAATCCTGAATTGTATCCATTTAATTGCGGTACCACTTGTCTGATAGATGGCAGCAGAAGAAACTCGCTTTAACTCATTAAATGTTTACTAGAGAGCAGCACTTATCCTTAACTCATTCCGGGGTAACTAGAGAGCAGATCTCTATATTAATATAAAAAATATAATCTTCTTACTTATTGTCTTATTACTTTAAAATCTAAACATGGATTTTAGGACTTATTTTTATAAACATTACAGAATATATCTGTGATCAAGGTGCTTGTTCTATATATATATATATATATATATATAAAAGCATACTATCATCTTGTTGGCAATCCTGTATTTAAATACTATTATTATATAATTAACAGCAGTAGATACTTTAACAACGCCATATTATTTGCACACAGAAAAACAGGGTTGAACTATTCCACACCCACATAAACGATTATTTTGGGGAGTTTGGGGTAAAATGCAGTCTTGTAACGATCTAAATATGTTACTAGATCACAAAGTTGACAGGTTTATAGTTACATGAATTTTAACTTGAATTTTAAAGAATGCGCTAAAATAGCTCAATGAATTATACAATATTAATATAAGATTTTTACGTTTATTTTGTGCTAATTTAAGGTAACGGGTATCTTATACAATATTAATATAAGATTTTTACGTTTCCTAACACGTTTATTTAAGGCGCTACAGCTTCTAAAAAAGAATTTGTGTCAAGAGTACAGAGCAAGGCCCTGTTAGGAAATTAAATTTTCTATTTAACCATATAAGTGTGCATAGGCCTAGACCCTATAGATCTGAGCGATTCGACCAAATCTTGAGGAAGTACGGGATTGTTTTCAGAAAAATCCTTGTTTACACGTTTTTTTAAGGTGCTAAAGCTTCTAAAACAGAATTTGTGTCAAGAGCACAGAGTGAGGCTCTGATAGGAAATTCAATTCTCTATCCAACCATAGAAGTATGCACTGGCTTAGACCTTACAGATTTAACAATTTGACCAAATTTTAAGGAAGTACGGGATTTTTTTCAGGAAAATCCTTGTTTACACGTTTTTATTTATGGCGCTACAGCTTCTAAAACAGAATTTGTGTCAAGAGCACAGAGCAAGGTCCTGATAGGAAATTCAATTCTCTATCCAACTATTTAAGTGTGCATAGGCCTAGACCATACAGATCTGAGAAATTTGACCAAAGCTTGAGGAAGTACGGAATTTTTTCAAGAAAATCCTCGTTTACATGTTTTTTTTAAGGCGCTACAGCTTCTAAAACAGAATTTGTGTCAAGAGATCAAAGCGGGGCCATAATAGGAAATTTAATTATCTATTTAACCATCCAAGTTACAATTCATGTAACTATAAACTTTTCAACTTTGTGATCTAGTAACATATTTAGATCGTTACAAGCCTGCGTTTTAACCCCAAACTCCCCAAAATAAACGTTAAATGGATGTGGAATAGTTCAAGCCAGTTTTTCAGTGTGCAAATAATATGGCGTTGTTAAAGTATCTACTGCTGTCAATTGTCATAATAATAGTATATAAATGTTGGTGACCTGGCGGTCTAGGGGTAAGGTGTCAGACTTCTGTGCTGGCGGCCGGGGTTCGATCCTCGGTCGCGGCAAAGATTTATCTGATTTCCAAATCCTTCCTTCACCTCTGACAAGGCATCTTGTGAATGTGGGGAATGCCAGGCCTCCACCGTGGTTCGGATTCCACGTTAAACTGTAGGTCCTTCATTTCATCTCACAATCACCCTACCATTACACATTAGCGTAAGTACGTATAACCCGAACGGGTAGTAAGACGCGGTGGTAATAATAATAATAATAATAATAATAATAATAATAATAGTATTTAAATACAGGATCGCTAACAAGATGATACTAGGGTTATATATACATATATAACAAGCACCTTAATCACATATATATTCTGTAATGTTTTAAAAAATAAGTCGGAAAATCCGTGTTTAGATTTTAAATTAATAAGACATTAATAATTAAAAATATTATATTTTTTATATCAATATAGAGATAGTGCTGCTCTCTAGTTACCTCGGAATAAGTTAAGGATAAGTGCTGCCCTCTAGTAAACATGGAATGAGTTAAAGCTAGTTTCTTCTGCTGCCCTCTATCAGACAAGTGGTACCGCAATTAAATGGATACAATTCAGGATTCTGTGGGTATAATGCAAATATTTCTAGTGGATACAATTCAGACTTTTTATTTGTAATGCGTGTTTAAGAAAATGTCTGAATGGCTACAATTCAGGATTTTGTGGACATTATGAAAATGGATACAAATCAGACTTTTTATTTGTAATGCGTGTTTAAGAATATGTCTGAATGGCTACCATTCAGAATGGATACAATTCAGGACTTTGTGGATATAATGCAAATAGTTGCAGTGGATACAAATCAGGATTTTTATTAAAGTCGTTTATTTAAAAACTGTCTTAATGGCTACCATTAAGAATGGACACAATTCAGGATTTTGTGGGTATTATGATAATGGATACAAATCAGACTTTTTATTTGTGGTGCTTGTTTAAGAAATATCTGAATGGCTACCATTCAGAATGGATACAATTCAGTCGTCTCTAAATAAGAAGTCAGAGGTTGCGATAGGGGGCAAAGGAAAAATCTAATAACTCAACCTGGCTAATGGCCTGATTGAGTGATGAGTCACCAGTCACCTACCCTACCGCGGGTGTTTGGTAGCTATGGCTAGCAGGCGGGGGAGGGTAGGAAAGGGTGAGCAATGTTTTGTTTTAGTTCGAATTCAGTCAGCCGTTATATCCTGGCCTAATCACACGGCGATTTGCAAAAAGTTTATTTAAACTCGTGACATGTGTATTGTATAATTGTGTATTCATGAAATTGTGGTTTTTAGTGGACCTATTAAACTTTGTACATTGTACAATAGATAAATGTTTATAAAAAACTTAGATGGTTTAGTGAAACAAAGGTTTATTATGTCGACTTTTAAGAACAAACAAGATGTCAACTGTGCTTATTGTGAATGTCTTGGTAGACGTAATAAACTCATATATCACCTATCTAAAAAACATCCCCAAGAAAAACCTAGAAGTAAGGATCAAGAGAGTATTGCAAGTTTTGTAAAACGTAAATTGTGTGATCAGGGAAAACTCTTTGTCGTAAATAGCGATAGTATTTCCCCTGGTGTGGTTGATAGTGATAGACCTTGCAGTAGTGGCGAGTCAACGAAAAGTCTATGAAAATCAAATATTAAACCAAGAACTCCCGGAATGACATTACATTGCCTCTTATTCTCAAGATGTAAAATTAAGTGTTGGTAAAGATAAGCCTACTGGTATCAATGAACAATTAATAACAATATGTAATGCACACAAGGAAATGGGAAGGTTGTCATTTCTGGGAGACAACATTTTTTATGAGTTAGGTACTATAAAAATAACTATGACTAAAATATATTTAAATTTGAATTTTCCAAACTATTTAGTAGGTAATAATTCTTATTCCCTTAAGCCTACATCAAATATTAAAGGTTTTATTTTGAGTGCTATGGTTTTCGAGGATTTTTTTAAATGAAAATATTATGTTTTGGGGAAATATTGAAGCTCTGAACATATTCTTCACCACTGAAAAAGACCACAGTGTACAGATAAGAAATTAGTCAATTCATATCATTCAACACTTCTAATTTTTTTCGTCTTCTCATTACAACAAACTAACTAATGACTTATTATCGAATATTATTATTCTGATTTCTTTCTGTATAATTTAATTTAGAATATACAATTTTTTATAATAAATTTCAAAACGGTATAAATGGCTTTTCAAAGAATTGAATAATCAAAAATAACAAATATGTGTCTTATATAATGATTCATTAATGTGTATATATTTAACTAACAAGGAGCATATATCCCGATTTGGTGCTAACGGAAACTAACATGGATTATTTAACCTAAATGTATTTTATATACTTTCATTTATTGTTTGTATGTAGACTATTAATGGTTTTTTTAAATCTCTTGCTTAACAATATTAAAACTCACTAGGCCATAATTACATTTTACTTTTATTATCATTGACTCATTTCTCACAACATTAAATTATCGATTAGGAAGTGAAACGATTAAATATTGAAGCCAAAAACCCTCTTGAACTTCAACGAAACATCATCACACAGCAATACAATCCTAAGTTATCTTAGAAATGTCTTTTGTGATCATGTTAAATAACGATTTTTTTAAAAGTAGTGTTTTTTTTGTTTCTAACAATTCACTTATATCAAAACTGCTCCATTTTGCGTGAAACATCGTTGAAAATGAGTTACAGATAAAAAAATTTTTTGTAATTAATTTAAATTACAAATCTTTGAATGCAAGGTTTTTAAATCTATAGGCGCATATTTATACTCGCCCCCTTCCTCTTCCCTTCAATTTTGGCGTGAAGCATATTTTGAAGTAACAAACCGTTCATTAAAAATAATGTGGGTTTTCTGGATGTATGCAATACGTCTGAGGGCTCCGGTAGTCTTAAAAAAGTACCTACTCAATATCCTGTAATATCTCAAAGACTCGAACCGGTGGATTACGTGGACAGAGGTGACAGTCTAGTCTTGTATAGTTTTCCAATGACGGTAAAAGGGTTGGAGTTGTAGATCGGTGTACTAAGGTGTTTTTATACTAAACTGTTTCTCACTTTCCCTCCACGCTAATGGGGGTACATTTACTCTAAAGTCTAGCTTACACATTTCTACCTCATTCATGTAAACATGCGGTTTGTCCAGAAGGGCGATGAGACAGCACACGGGGGATAATAAAAACATCCCGAAGCTATGGTTCTTTTTTCTGTCTGAGTTTTAGAAGTCAGAACCCTCCCAGTGGTGGTCTAGAAACCAACCGGTGGGTGAGTGATGCGCACATCTACAATAAGTACGACTCAAGTTGAGATCAGGCATAAACAAACAACAATGCCTTGGTTAGAGTTGAACCTACGTCAGTTTTAAAGTCTACCCTTTGTTCCCTAAAGCTTGTGCCCCATTCTCCACGGTCCAGTCATCGTGATGAAGGGATCAGGGTGCGTTTGAGTCACATCCCTTCTCTACTTACCCGGGCCGTTGGGGAGTCGCAGCAAGGCGCATTGCCAAATATGGCGGCTGCAGGGTCCCAGCATTATTCTTGGCTCGCTACAGTGCGTCTCATAACTCAGATCCACTCGCTCCCTGGCGAACAACTGTTTGATTTGTTGAGCGATTTACCGGCGTCAAAGGACACATGACAATAAGGGCGGTTTTAAATAAAATGAACTAGAATCGCTTTATGTAAAACTTTTTATGCTCTAGCCCCGACTGGATGTTATAGAGGTAAAATTTTTCACTATTTAGTTGTTCATGATTCACTCCACGGGGATGTTAAAATCCCTTCAAATCCACCCCTCTTTTCGTGTTCTATATTGAATAATCCGATTTAGTGGATATGGGGACTAAAAGTCATTCTCGTTTAGTCTGATGTGCCATTGGTGGGGAGGCTGGGGTTCTAATCCCAGTCAAGAGAGGTTTTCCCTTGATGATTCCCCAATCTCCTTCGCAAATTCGGGTACATTTCCTCTAAATTATATTTTAATTATCTCCAACCCATCATTTTATTTAAAAATGTGTACAGCCCGGATGGGTATTATGAGACGGAGCAAAAAATTACTAGTATATTCCTACACCGGTGGCCAAGTGGTCTAAGGATTCAGCCTCACACTGTACCAGGTAGATGTTGCCAGGGTTTAAATCCAGGCCAGATGCATTGTATATACGTTTATTCACATGTGGTTTACTACCTTTATTTTCCCTACCTTCTTTCTACGCTAATGTGGTTGCACTTTCTCTAACCGAACTACCCACAGCTCTTGCTTTAATTCATATATAAGCCTTGTATTATTATTATTATTATTATTAGCACCGCGTTTTACTACCCGTTCGGGTTATACGCACTTACGCTCATGTGTAATGGTAGGGTGAATTGTGAGATGAAATGGAGGACCTACAGTTTAACGTGGGATCCGAACCACGGTGGAGGCATGTCATTCCACACATTCACAAGTTGTTAAACCTTGTGTTGAACTTGAAAACAAACTTATCCACTACTAAAATTAGTATAATCACAACAATAACATTACCTGCTTGGGCGGTCTCATGGTATAACCCAAGGATAGGGAACTTGTGGCCTTTTGAGTTCTATGCGGCCTTTTCGCATATTCTGACAATTTATGTATAACATGGAGTGTTTTATTAACTGTTGAGATTTTTGAAACACATTTTTAAACTTGGTTAGGAGAGATAATATATTATATGTCATTCACTCAATGTGTAATGAAAATATATTAAATATTAAAAATTCCCCAAGTAGTTAGTTGTATTACATATTATACAAGTTTGGAAACTGTGAAATATTAGTTTTTATCATAAAGAATGATAGTAGAAGATTCTTGACTTAAGAACCTTTATGAAAGTATGAAAAATTAATAAAGAGATATCAAAATATATAAAAAAAAGTCGTAGTTTACTGATTGAAGATTCTAGTGGTAATTCCTTTCTCCTTGAGAGTGTGACTCTGCGTTAGCAGCCATAATTTGACTACATATTTTCTATGTAATTCCACATCATTCTCAGGTCTTAAATAAATAAACACCTATAGTAAATTACAAACCTATTTAATATGTATGATTATTATTATTATTATTATTATTATTATTATTATTATTATTACCGTGTCTTACTACCCGTTCGGGTTATACGCGCTTACGCTAATGTGTAACGGTAGGGTGATTGTGAGATGAAATGGAGGACCTACAGTTTAACGTGGAATCCGAACCACGGTGGAGGCCTGGCATTCCCCACATTCACAAGATGTCTTGTCAGAGGTGAAGGAAGGGTTTGTTAATCAGATAAATCTATACCGGGACCGCGGATTGAACCCCGGCAGCTAGCATAGAAGTCTGACACCTTACCCTTAGACCGCCAGGTCACCGTTTAATATGTAATATAACTTCTTGGGATTTTTAATATAAATTTTTAATATATTTTTATTACACACAGATTGATTCACAAGTCAAAAACGGTTGAGTTTAGTTTAGCTTGTAAAATTTACATTCTTTCACATATTTCATCATTTATGTAGGCCTATTATTTTTTTAAAGGGTTCTTCTATGAACATATAATAAATATATACAAAATTAAAATTTTTCCTTGTTGAATAAAAAGTAAAAACGTAGACTAAAAACTATTCGCCCCTTGTGGGTTACTAAAAAAGACATTAACTTATATTTATGTAAAGTAAGTCTTTATAATTTTAGCATATTGACTGTACACGAAGTGTGGGGCCTTATGAGGGATCTGATAAGTGACATGCGGTGGATTTCTAATTGCTAAAAGTTTCCTTGCCCCTGGTCTAAGTTCTAAGGGCGCCACACACGATCAGTTCAGCTTTAAGTTCTGACTGATCATTTTATATTAATTGAGGTTTTGCTCTCACACGGTCAATACAATTCCCAGTTCAGATTAGGGATGTGAGAAAAGTATTGATACTTTACTAATATCGATATTTTCCTTTTGATACTAGTATTTTAATCAATACTTTACTGATATTAGTACTCACACTCCGGTATCGGATCAGTATTTAAAGAAACTTTTTGTTATATTCACTCATGCTGGGATTAAACGTTTACTTTGGTTAAAAAAGGGCGCAAAATAGATTGAAATAATATATTACTAACCCTAGTTAGCTATTAAATAAATTTACATCAGTTAAATTTTCGTAGACATTTTGAAGGCTGGTAAGGTAAAATATTTATTAATATCCATTATACAATACTATTTATCATACCTTCCAAGTTCCAACACATAACATATAACATAAACGTGATAGACCTAAATATATTATAATATGGTTAAATCATTATAAGTTTTAGTGTTTGAATAAATATTAAAATACAATCATTACTATTACTATTACTATGCAAATGTTTAAATTATTAGGGGCCTACTTGATTAAAGAAAATTTTTTCCCGATTAAAATTTGGACACCGATACTTACTGTTATCGATAATTTTCTTTCGATACTAGTATGGTATTTATATTTTTCTTCTGATACTTTAAATGAGTATAGTATCGATACTTTTCTTTCGATACCACATCCCTAGTTCAGATTGATCGCTCCGAACTGAACTGAATCTTTGCATACACATGTCAGTCTGAAATAGAGAGAGTGTTGTGCCTCACTGTTCAGTTGTCCCTTGTATCTTTCCTCCGCACTTGCACAGGCCGCACCACCCACCATCTCGTCCGTGACGAGTTCCCCACTGTACTCAGCGCCCATGAGAACTCCTCTTTCTATTGGCTCGCTTGGCGACCACTATCGCTCACGTTTTCCCGCGCCAATGGGAAGCTCCCTTTTCTCTCATTGGACAAGGCCAGGCAGCAGTGGAGGGTATTTAACACGGTGGTTTCTTGGTCAGAGGCCAGTCGGAGAGTGGTGACCCAACCCTGGTGAACCGACTATACGAAAGAGCTAATAAATTGTTGTGTTTTGTAAAGAGCAATTTTGTCTTAACTCCCTCTTCTTCCGCCGTCATCCTTTACCTCCCACCGCGACTCACGTTGCCGGGACTCTATACTACTACCACTGCGACTCACGTTGCTAGGACTCCATCCTACCTTCCACCGCGACTCACGTTGCTGGGACTCCATCCTACCTTCCACCGCGACTCACGTGACTGGGACTCTATCCTACCTACCATTGCGACTCACGTTGCCGGGACTCCATCCTACCTCCCATCGCGACTGCCGTCGCCGGGACCCCATCCTACGTCCCACCGCGACTCACGTTGCTGGAACTCCATCCTACCTACCACCACGACTCACGTGGCCGGGACTTCATCCTATCTCCCACCGCGACTCACGTTACCGGGACCCCATCCTACCTAACATCGCGACTCACGTTGCTGGGACTCCATCCTACCTACTACCGTGCCTCA
>CABEEJ010008601.1:0-22987 GCA_901482245.1 Timema douglasi
GAAACTCACTGTAAAACATTGTGTATTTTCTTTTATTATATTATTATGCCCGTGCGAAGCCGGGTTGGGCTGCTAGTATAGTAATAAAGAGCTTAAAGAGCTGCTCTACTTGATTAACAAAGCGGCTGAATCACACTTATGACTTCAGACTAAACAAACAACTATAACGATAAAGAGCTTAAAGAGCTTGAAAAATATAAAGGTATAAGGTATTTCCATTATTGGAATATCAAAGAGCTTAAATTCCAAACAAACAATTACATTTTAAGATTACATTTAAATTCAGATATCAATTTTGATCTAAATAAATTACACGAAGGTTTGGTTTCCTGACATAACCCAAACTTCTGTAGGACTATTACTTCCACCACCTTTGAAGTAATCAAGAAGATTCCGACTTGTTAATATTCAACATTATAATAGAAAAACAAAGCAATATTACATTAGAATACTGGTAATTTCTCACTAAACGAATCGGTTAAGTTATAACTTATAAGCCAACAAAAAATAAATTACTAATATAATTTCTTCAAACAAAATCCGTCAACAAAATTTTATTCATAAATTAAACATGATCAAATTAACAATAATTGGTAACCACAAATGCAATAAAAATGAATATTTAAACTAAATATTCCAAGCAAGGAAAAAGAAAAAAATGGCTACCTACTAATAAGTCTAAATATTACAGAGAGACTAGCGCTCAAGCAGCAAAAGGAAAAATAAAACAATTTTACTTTCCAAAATAAATCTTTTGGTGAGAAATTACTGACGCCTACACAGAATGGTTTTAATTACATAATTAACTAAGTGTTCAAACACCCAAATCTATTTAATAAGATACAAAGAGTTTATATTCTTTCATCCTGGAGCGACTATGAGCAAGTCCAGACCAGGACTTCTCGTATAAGTGTCGGATTTACTAGTCAACCATTTTAGCTGAGCACCAGTTTTATATAGGTCTGGTTGATGGAAATAAGTGCAGGGATGATTCATATTAAAAGTATAATGCCACATTGTGAGCACGTGCGAGCAGCATATTTCTCTTGTTAACAACCATCATCATCTTGACACATCACCTAGACATGTAGACTAGAACTCTGGTGAGTTGGCAGTTAGGATCGCGTGAGGTTCATCTGTTGGCCGGCTAGGCCAATCAGTGTAGGTCTAGATCACCTAATTGAAGTAACTCAATGCACCCTTTATAGCTTTGTCAGTCTTCACTTTATCATATAATTTGGTGTGAACTAGTCGGTCATGGAAATTGTACTAAGCCAGAAGATACAATGAGTGAGTAAAGCACATATTTTAGATATAGTGAGGTATTGTAAATCTTTGATATTGCAGGATGTCAATATGTATTGGTTATATTCGGGGCAGGTAGTATTAATGTAACATTAGCTAGCAATGCTAATGTTTCACCAAGTATTGAGTAAAAACTCACTTTTGGAAATTTTGAATTTATTTTATTTAACCATATATCTCTACAATAAAACATATTTTTTCTGTTTTAAGAGAGAAATCTATTTTGTCATGTGTATTTTATTGTTGGTTTTAACAGTTAGTTGGCACTTTTAAATGTTATTTTATGTTAGTTATGTTTTACCATTATCTACAAACCAATTTTAACTTTAATAAAATCACAAATTCTAGTTTTGAAAATGAATTATTAATAATTATATGTAACAATACTATAGGTGCAAGATGTGCAACAAAATTGGCATTCGAAATGTTTGTTTGATGAAAATAAAATATTGTAGACTAATCACATACACACAAAGACTGTAATACACTCATATATTTTCAACGCTCTTAAAAATACAAACACACATCTATATATCCTAGCATGCCAATGCTTTTAGTTAGTGATATATAACTGAGGAAACAAGAAGAACCTGGGTAGCTCAGTAGCAGAGATTTTGACACATTGAGCCAAAGACCCTTGGTTCAATTCGCATCTCCAGGCGCCATTTTTCAATATAGCTATTTAAAAAACATTTATAACAATGGTCGCTATTAAATAAAATGTATATTTAAATATATTGTTTTTAAAAATGTATCAGTATGTACAGGGTCGGTGGAACGAGGTGGCACAGGGGGCATTGCCCCTTTTGATATAAGCGGGGAGGGGAGTAAAGTAAGGTTTCACTCCCCTTCTGATATGTGCTATAAAGATGGCCTATATAAATTATGGAATATAGAAAAAATACTTGGTATTTAAATTGTTTTATACCAAAGATAGGTCAATTTTAATGAAGTCATAGCTGAATCATTGTCGTTTAAATTACGCGCTGACTCCTAGTTGGCATGTGTGTCGTGCAGAACATTACAACAAAACTTTATCGCGCCAAAATCATAGTAATTGAGCATGCAACAAACCGTTAGTTACAGACCTCGGTGAGTGTGGTACCATTTTATTAGGTGTAATATTGTGTTGGTCAACTTGGTTTTTAACATAAAGGGAACAGCAAACTACGAAGTATATGTGTTAGAAGAGCTTCTGCTTGAGGTGAATATTATAATTACTAACATACAGATATATTATGCTTGATTGAATCCACACTGACCCAAAGAGTCTATCAGATTTTATTTGTGTGTATGTTTGACTGTGTATGTCCACCTGTTCTATTCTGTCACTTGCTAGATGGGTTAATGTTCTTGAGACTGATTCAATTTACCTGATGTTTGTTAGACACAAACCAACAAAAATATTTAACGATCACAGTGGCTTGGTTGATTGCTTCAAATAAAGTGTTACAAATAATGTATTCAACTAAATAACTTTTATGTCAGGCCTAGTTTAAAAAAATTAATTGTTACGTTTATTAGCACATAGGATATAAACGACTTAATATAATGGGGCAGGGATGAGGATGGCCGTTATGAGGAAGTGAGTCCGCATTTGTGTGGAGATGATGGAGTGAAGATGGAAAAATCACAACGATAGATAACTTGCGGAAAACCACAGTAAGTTCACCCGGCCGAATATAAAACCTCGACCTCCCCATCAATGATAATAAAATTGTTGTGAGCCAAGGACTCTACCTGTAGACCAGCACTGCGGGTGAGTAAGTACTTAAGCCAATATGCTAGAATGGTTCTTATCATACCCTTATAAAGTTATGCATTTAGGGTTAGTGAAGAGTGATTGGCAAAAGTGTTTTTTATATTACAATTTTAATTTTTTAATTTTTGCCCCCGGCTCTAAATCGTGACACCGCCACTGAGTATGTATGAGTTAATAGGTCATAGTTAGAGTTACCTCTATGCTTGATGATTAGTAAGCTTACAGGTATACTGCATTTAAAGTTCTATCAAGGATGTGTTTACTCACCTTCTCCTGTCCATCAATCAATGTTCATACAATGGACACAATATTTTTGCAGATTAGATGAGTTTGACTTAATATTTTTGTCCTTATGTGTGTGTGTGTGGTTAGAATCCCTAACTTTGATCAGGTAAGCCCAAGTTTAATACTGCCTCTCCAAGCTTGGGATGTTTTATACAAAATGTGGTTTGCTATCCTCTTTTTAGGTGAAAGCTGGTGCATTTCTTTAAAATTCTACATAATTTTCACAGATACTTGGAATATATTTTTTAGTGTTTCAAGTATTACATATAAAACAAAAACTATTTAATTTTGTTGAAAGTGTTTTTTTTTATTTAAGGAAATCATAAAGAGTGTTGGTGAGAAGAGAACCATTTTGTATGTAATTCTTCTGTACAAAGCATATTGGATCGGACACATTCTTGGGAGGAACTGTCTTCTGTATGATGTTATAAAAGGAAAGATTGAGGGAAAGAGAAGCTTAGGAAGAAGGAGTATTCAAATATTGGGTGACTTGAAGGAAAGAAGAACATTCTGGGAAATGAAGTAGGAAGCAGAGGATGAGGCACATTGGCGGTCTAAGTTCACAGACAAAAGGAATGGGTTTGTTGTAAGACAGAACACATAATAATAATAATAATAATAATAAAACATTCCTAATTTATCATAAGTTACTGTACAATCAATATAGTTAATAAAAGTGGTTGGATTAAAATAAATTTATTTCTCAAAAAAATTATAAGCAAAAACATATCTGACAGATTTTTAAAGTTAGATAACATTTTGAACAATGTATTTGAAAGCGATCATACTATTTTAGTTGTATTTAGATCAAAATTATTTACATATGTATAGTATTTATATTAAAATATAATATTTTAAAATATGTATGGAAATTTATTTTAGGAAATATGTGCTTCATTACATTTGTTTCATTGAATCAAATATACTATTTTTAGTATATTTTCTCAGATGTATTTTAAATTCCATATTAAAGAAATATTTAATTTTTACTTTTATTTGAAATTGTCTTTATATTAATTATTTTCTAGTTTATTTTGTTACTGTGCACACTTAAAATATGATTTTTCAAATGACTTCTTCGTTTCGCAGAGTAGCTACAGTACATGCACTTGAAACTAGGCGCTTTCCCGCATTCATATGTAAGATGCCTTGTGAGATTATACTTCTTGGTATAAGACTTCAAACAATTCGGGCAAACATAAGGATTATTGGAACAAAACTGTATCGTTGAAACATTTATATTACTAAATTTTCCATCCATTTTATCTTCTTCACACATTCCAGGATTTATTAAAATGTTTGTTGAAATAATATTCTCCCTCGTGTAGAAATAATCTTCCCACTGGTGGTCAGCACCTGATGAAATATTGATAGTTTTATAATATGTTATTTACACAAAATAGTATGTGATTAATATTATTTAAATAGTAAAAAAGGTTTTTTTGGTTTTTTTAATGATATATTAAAATCAAGATTAGTAGAAGCTTATTTTAAGAGCGAAAGAATACAAAATGCAGCTAAAAAGAAATGTTACAGAATTTTACATGATAAAAAATGGGAGCTCTAATAACTATAAGGAAATGCATTATTTATAAAAATAATTTTATGATTAACGTAAATGCTGTTTTATACCACGTCTCCAAAAAATCTTCATGATGTCAGCTCACAATCAAGCTATACCGACCAAATATCCAGCGCGTGTTGGGGAAGATAAAACCAGCTCTGTGGATAGAGGGTGTCATGTGGTCAGGCCGTTACTTTCAAGTTTTCTAGACCAGAGCCATTACTTTTTCATTCAAGTAACTCCTCATTTGTCCTCACGAGGCTGAGTTGACCCCGTTTCAGACTCACTGTTTACAGAAAATTTGGAAACACCAGGGATCGAACCCGGGAACTTTGAATTATTAGACAGGATCTATAAGCCCTAGATTACATAAGTGATCATCATACTATTTAAAACATATAAAACTATTATTTTTACTACTATTAAGGCCATCAGAAAATGGTAGGTTCAGGAGTTAGCAAGCAACTTTGTAAATTGAGATAGGGGCATAACATTAAATTATTGATTTGAGTAAGTTTTAATTATTAAAAAAAAAGTATAGTATGATTATTGTTCATAATTAATATAGGCTATGGTTAAATATATGGGTTAAAAGTCAAAATAAACAAGCGAGCCATCCAAGATTAATTCCATGCTCAGGGTCATTCTTCGCTCATAGTTTAAGGTTGAGTCTGTGATGGATGAATGGAAATCGTCAGCTATATATGAGCGATCAATAGAATCACAAGTTATCAGATACCCCAGCCATCTATGAGTTAGGAGGGCTACTTTGCTATCAAGTATACAATATATGATTGTAATTAAAACAAAATTTTAATGAATATCAACACATAGGCTGTAAATTCATTTAATTATGAAACTGTTTGAATGAAGGAGACATAATTAAATTAATTTAACTTTTTCTCACTCGAGACAACTATTACATACACCACACATTAAAATACTTGAATCCCTCATGTAAAATTTGTTAGTTATTAAATAAGGATGTGACCATGTGTGCAATGATGCAAGCATGTTCCTGTATACAATCAAAAAAGCCACCGGAAGAACGCAGTGATTGTCCTCGCTAGGCAATAGACACCCTCGCAAGCTCACTTGAAAGGGCTCGGTGGTAGAAGGAGGGGGAGAGGTCAGAGGGGGATGCGCAAGCATTGCTTGCCTTTGATTGAGATTATGTAATTATTTTATTAAATGTTTGCAAAACTATTCTTCTGGTGATCATTTAAATGTAATTAAAGCATCAGTGAGGTTGAAAATAAAAATCCCATACATGGCAGTGACCATAACATGCATGCAAGACGTGGCACTAGTCCATCTGATAGTGGTTGAAAGTCGGTATTTGTTCGACTTTCATCCCATTGCTCTAACTAGTGTAGTTCTTATTTGTGACATCATAGATTTCGGAGGAACAAGAGGGAGAAGAGCTGGGGATGTCAGGTAATAATGCAAGCAGCCAAGCTAAGACTTCTTTTGCCCGAAAGGTGACAACTATAACCAAAGTCACTACCCCTCTGTTCCCCTTTCAAAACATAAAGGGCTAGTATGACATAAAAGGGTAAATTAATATTGTCAAGGTACTGACCCCACACCTACACATCTTTAAACCCAGTACACATGACACAATTTCTTGTACATAAAGTTCTACAAGAAGTTGCAGCCTGAAGATGGCGTCATGTGAACACCAAAACTTGTACAAGATTTGCTTTGCACAACTTATTGTACATAATTTCAAGAAATAGAATGCGTCATATATCAGCCATTTTTATTGTACAACTTTTGAGTTGTAAACATGAAAACTTCGCCTGCTAGACATTTAAAAAAAAAAAGGAATGATTGTAAGAAAAACAGTTAATGCTTGAAAACAAACAAATAATTATAATTAAAGAAGGTTAAATCCCAAAAATAAAGGTTTTCAACTGTTTTAGAATGACATAAAAAATTGAAAATTAGATAATTTTTTTATTCTCTTAATAATTAGGGATGATTAAGAAATTATTTACATTAAATAACAATATTTTCCAAATCATTCAATCATTATTTTTCAATAAAAAGGATAAAAACGCAATGTTTTTTTATTAAAAAAAATATTGCATGCAATCACAAATTCTGTGTGAACAGTCACTGGCTAAAATTAGTATGCAATTCATGTGACCAAGATAATTTGTACAAATTTCTTGCACAACTTTTTGTACAAGAAGTTGTGTCTTGTGTATCGGGCTTTAGAATTTTGTGGAATTTAATGTAGCAGGTGCTTTTGTTTTGATGTATCAGTGAATGCTAACAAACGAAGGTTTATAAGTATATGTTTATAATAAGTAATAACACAATAATGTAAATCATAGAACAGAAGGACGTCCAGAGCCACAACTATCATAAAAAACCTCCAAATAGATTCTTAAAGCATAAAGAATAGTAAAAAAAAAATCCGGGATCTCCTCATTTAAGCTTGGGGGCACCCCTTCCAAGCTTGCCTAAGAATTTTGGTCACGAGATGCTTTTGGCTCATAAATGAATTTATCGCCGAAACAGTCATTTATCGCTTTATTTCACAAATATAAAACTCCTTGAAAATTCAACCAAACCATATGAAACGTGAACATTTAGAAAAAAAAAACTTATTTTGATGACTTTCAATTTTTATTGCTTTTAACGCTTAAACGAAAAAGCAATGCCTCTAATTATAAGGTTTAGATGAATAAGAGTGAAAAATGCGGCCACAAAGAAAAGTCAAACAAACTCTGAATTCTGTACTCTTCCCTAACCTGACCAAATATGTCAGATCCTTAAGTAACTAATGAGCAAGAAGGATGTCTTTATAGAATGAGTTAATGACATACATATCATTTCAGGACTTAATGAAAAATCATAGATTCTTAAGACATTTTTATATTACAACAAGCCACAATTCATGGTGAGGTTAGTGTTTCATTCATACCCAGTTGGGGTAAATGAGTGTGATTTTTCAAATATACTTTTTACTTGGGTTTTCGCATATGCTCTAAATGAGATGGTAGGTATATATACACAAAATTTAGCGAGACAACAACCACACAACAACAGGACAACAGGGAGAATGCACAACACCTAGCAAAATATTAACAAGCTGAAATCGAAATGAGGGGATGGATATCACCTAGCAGGGCACAAACCAGCCAGAATCAACAAGGGGTGGACAAAAGCCAACAAATGGTACAGACACTTTCTTTTTAATAGTGAAATCAACCACTTCTGTGACCCCATAGTCTAAGGCATTTGACTCTGGTGCTGAAGATGGGGAGGTCACAGTTTCAATCCCCACTTAGTGCACCATAGATTTTTTTTATTTTCTAAAAATGTTACTGCATTTTATTCAAACAATCATCCTTATTATTAATACCTATTAGTTTATATAGGTATTTAGCCAAAGGCCTAGGATTGTAAATGTAAACAAATAATGAAATATATATTAATTGGTAGAATATAGTAAAAAAAAACTTGATCTAAAAAGATAAAAAGAGCAAATTCTTAATCAAAGTAAATAAAACCATCTATTTTCCTTTAGCACATTAACCTGAATATTGTTTTATAACCAAACGGTAGTTTTGTTAATATTTTGGCATCTTGGTCGGTATCATATACACAAGGGGAGGGTAGGTCAGAACCATTGAAATGTTTGCAGTTATCCATTGTGAAAGAAATTCAAATTGGTTCAAATACAAACATATGATTGAAAATATTTATTCTACTGAGTTACAGACAAAGCCAAATACATAGAACATTTGGTTACTTTTGGGCTTTGGTTGAGGTATGTGTATGAAAAACTCACAAGAGAATATGAGTATTATATATATATGACACAACACAAAACATGGCATAAAGATAATAGTAATGTCCAAGAATTTTATTCAATTATTTAATACTTGTAATTGATTTTTTACATTAATAAAAGCAAATTGAAATATAATAAATTTAATCAAACTCAACTTAATTCAAACAGTCATTCGAAACAACATAGTAATTTATTATCAATATTATAAACACTACACCATCATTTAAACACACTAAATTAGTGAGATAATTTTAAGTTATGGAAAAATATTATTTACTAAAATTAAATACTTTAATTCTTATTTGGAAACTTCATAGGATAAGAAAGAGATGGGAGTTGCAGATAACAGAAAGTATGCAAGAGAGAGGATAAGAATGGTGGAAGGATAGAGGAAGATGGAAGCAATATAAAAAACATAAAATAGGCCACCAATAATGCTTAGTCTTATAGTAGGCCTAATGATAATCTTGACACTGTTTGTTTTTATTAGTCAGCCAATATCTGGTTCAATATTAGATACAGAAATTCATAAGTTTCCCTCCAGATGTTAATAAGTCAGATGGGAACAACCTTTTGATTTGATCTGTTTCATCACAGAAACTGATTGTTCACATAATCAGGTGGTTCTAAATAATGTTGCCGTTTATAGAGCATGATTATGCAATACTTCTACGTCCATAGGCAAGTATTTTTTTTTTATAAAAATCCAGTAAAGAAACTCCTGAAAATTTTGTCTTCAATTTGGAGTCGCATTGAAAATCGATTAACTCCATCTGGAAATCGTTAGACATTGTCTCAACATCAGTAGGGAATGGTAGAGCAAACCCGTCAAACGATTTCTCAAATTTTCTCACATCTTGAAACTGACGTTCAAACTCATTTGGAAGATTCTCTACAAGTGAGGCGTATTTAGTAAAGTTAATGGGTGCTTCTTCAGAACAATCAGCAAAACATTTAAGTGTTGGAAAATTCACCATTCGGCCAGATTTAAGTTGTGACTGCCATGATATCAGTTTAACCTCAAACGTCTTTATTAAGTAAAATAAGTTATGGATCATATTATTATTTCCTTGAAGCTTTATATTTAGCTCGTTAAGATGTTGGTCATGTCAACTAAAAAGATAAATCACACACCCAATCATCGCTCTCAAAGTCTGCTACCAGTTCCTCATTACAACTTTCTAATAAGAGAAGTATCTTTTGATGCAGCTCATACACTCTTTTAATAATTTTTCCAGCACTAATCCAATGAACTTGTGTATAATAAACAACATTGTCATACTGAGAGTCTAATTGTGACAAGAATTCTCGGAACTGACGATGAGTGAGTCCTCTGGAACGAAGATAATTTATTACTTTGACCACTACTTTCATCATGTGTACCATATTAATGGTTTTTAGACAAAGGTTTTCTTGGTGTAGAGTACAATGGCATATGACGATATCATTGCCCATGTTTTTGCACTCTGTTGCTAAATAGTTCAAAGCCGCTTCCTTGCTTCTTTCACACCATAGCTGGCATCTGTTGAAATATCAAGTAATAATTTTAGGTTCAAATTATACTTTTCCAAGATTTTTTGACTTCACAATAAATTTCTGAGCCTTTGGATGTATCTTTCATAGGAACCAACACCAGCAATTCCTGTGTAATGTTAAAATTTCTATGAACACCACAAATAAAAATTGAAAGCTGTGCAGTGTCAGTGATCTCTGTGCTTTCATCCATGGCCAATGAAAAGTACATAAATTCTAATATTTTCTCTTTCAAGGTATTTTCAAGGTGTCATGTGATTTCTTCTGATCTTCTGGATACTGTCATACTATTAAGACTTATTTTTGAAATAATCCTTTTTTTCTCCAGAAAAGCTATATTTTCCACTTCTTCAAGACATTCTTCAACTAGATCTCCAACTTTGTATGTCTTAATTTCATTAACTAAAATTTTAGATACAACAAAATTTGCTTTGACTGCAATTTCTGAGCCGTCAGTTACTTTTCAAAAAAGATTTTGCTGGCTTGTTAATTTACGTTGCAATTCTTTCTCATTTTTCCAGTCCACGTGTCATATTGGCCAGTATGTTTTGTATCGTAATGACTCTTAGTGTTGTGCTTCTTCATTACACTCACTGTTTCTTTACAAATTAAACATGTTGATTTGGCGTTATATTCTATGAACAAATAACTCTCACTTCATGTCTCCTTAAACACATGGCACTCGTCAGTCATTTTACGATTTTTTACAGATATCACTGTAAGATTTTACAAAATTAATTAATCGCACAAAGCCAGATGGTAAACAATAACGCATATATTGGTGTCAACCGTCAAATGACTGAGCCAACATTACAGGAATTGCTGATACAGCTCATGCATGCGCAGACAGCAGTCCTCCAATACCGTTATCATCAACCTGGATAGTGCAGCAATTATTTTGTAATTTATTTTATTTCGATAATTTAATGTAAATTAATTTAATCCACAACAAATTAATGGGTGATGTGAAACAAGAAAATTTGCTCTTCTGGGTGGGTTTCCGAACACAATATTATATTAGATCGACTCTTTAACACTTTTCTCCTTATCCATCTTGCAGGCTGAGTAAAATGAGGCAGCCTGCAGGTTGTGCCCCACTGTTCTATACGTATGTAATGTTCAAAACATTTTAAGAAGCAGAATTTCCCAACAAAATTATAAAAAGGTGTAATTTTTATAATATAGCTGGCCAAAAACCCCTTCAAATAGTTTTTAGAAGCATCTAATTTTTGAGAAAAACTCAGGCGAAGAGCAATATAAATTAAGAAAAAAAATCTTAGTAAGGAATATTTAACAAAGCTTATAGAGGTATCCAGATTTTAAAAAAAATCCTGGATTAGGACTACTTCAAATAGCTTTTAGGAACATTGAAATTATAGAAAAAAAAAGTAAGAATAATTTAAATATCTTTTAAAAGAGTTTAATTTCTGAAAATCGGGAGAAGGACCACTCCAAATAAGTGATTATCAAACCAGGGAGTGGAGTAAGGGTGAGAGTGAATGTAGTTTGACTCAGTTTGTACATGTCTATATTTAATGTTATGGTATTTCTTTAACATTATGTTGTGACATAATGCACTTAAAAATAAAATTAAGATTGCTATGCAGTTTTGATATTTTTGATACTAAAGTGCTATTCACTGTATCATTCTATACAATAATTAATACAAACAACAACACTTTACATGTTAAAGAGAATATAATTTGCAATATACTATAAAAACTAACATATAAATAATTAGCTGGGTGAAAATATAAAATTAATATTTTAGAAACACTTGGTGGTTTGTTAAGATATTATATTATTATTATCAGCATCATTTATATTTGTAGTTACCAAGAACACCAACTGTCAAATTTATTCTAGAAAAAAATAAAACAATACAAATATAGAATATAAATAGTACCTTCTAGCTTAGTACACATTATGCACTATTATTATGTGAGTTTTCAAGGTTTGTCCAGATTTTGTTTTAAAATTACAATATGGACAACTTTTAACTTCTGGGTTATCACATTTCAACATAACATGATTAATATAGTCAGTTTTTCCATTAAATAACTTTCTACAATAAGTACAAACAAAACAACTAGTACTGGTAGGTGAGATATTTGATTTATTGCTACTGTAAACCACTTGGTTGGGTTTGTAAGGGTCAACAGAGTTATCACTAATTGAATCATCCTTTGTTATTTTAGGGTTGTGCTCTTGTTCTGTTATTGCATTGTTTGACCCATCCACTAGTATTTCATGGCTATTATCTTTTTCTATAGTTCCACTTTCTAAATCATCCATTGAATCTATAGATATTTCAGGTTCTAATTCTTCTTTTATAATTAAATTATCAGTGTAATTAAACATATCAGGTAGAATGTGTTCTACATTTTTATTATTCGCATCATGCCCCAATGATGGCAAATGTTCTATTGTTATAGAACTATCAAACATGGTCTTTGTTGTGAAAACAATATCTCTTCTTTCAAAAGTATTCTTGGTAGAGTTTTCTGATTGACAATCAAGATCTGAAACATATGAAATGCATACCAGTTAATAAGTATTAAATTTAGTTTATCATCTCTACAAAAAATGAAGTAGCTCTGCATTAGGACAGTTACCAATTAACTAACCAAATAAACTAATGTGTAAAGATGAACTAATACATCTAAAAATCTACCGACAGTCAAATTACACAAGTAATGGAATCCTCATTAACAAGATCAACCTCTAAAAACAAAAACAAACTATAAAGAGAAATGTTTTCGTGTAAGGTTGTCGTAGCCAGGATGAAATTTAGAAATGAGGGATCTACACATTAAGCCAAGGAAACCTATGAATATTGAATCCCTTTTGAAGGTATTTCGAGTTATTTTGTAGTAATGTAAGGCAGAGGCTTCAATAATGTTTGTGATATTAATGTTATTTTTTTCTACTTTATAGGCTGCTCAAATAAAAATGTCCCTCTAATGTACTAAATTTATAGATTACGTACTCTATGGTTTATTAATAAAAGATGTTTAAAATGATTTAAATGTCAAAAAGTAGTTTTATTTCAAAAGTTTTAGCTATATTGAGAACATTTTATACCGCATTTATAAATTAGCTAATCAAAGTTTTAAAAATTAAATCAGCTCTATTGAATTTCCCAGACATTGATATTTCTAGAACATGCTTGTCCTATTATCAGGTATTATTGTTAACTGTTTGAAAGATATTAATTTTGTCAGTACAAGATGTGGTAGCTTTGACAGTTTCTATTATTTATAAGTGAAGTTCCCGGTGTAAACTTGTACTAAGAACTTTAGAAGTTAATTTTAAACCGCAGTATTATGATTACTATTAATATATATTTTCTTACTGTAATTTAATTTTGATAATGTTCAAACATTGTACAGCAGTATTAATTAATTTTAATGAAAATGTTCAGGTAGAAGGAAAGGAGGTTTGAACAATATATAAAATATTAATTTGTGAATTTTTTTTTTAGGGCAAGCATGGTAAGCAGTGCAATATGAATATATTTTTTTTTGTAACAGCAAAAACAATAACTTTAATCACTATTATATCCCCAAATGCTGTTCGCGCTGCATTAATGAGGCCAAAACAGCATGCAAATACGCCATTTTAAACCTATTTAGGGTAGTTGAAAGAGAGTAGACTATACATGATCTTTAATCCACATTTTTTGAACAGTGTAGTTATGGGGTAATGCACTATAAGGTTTAGATGAATAAGAGTGAAATATGCAGCCTCTAAGAAAAGTCAAACAAACATTTAATTCTGTACTCTTCCCTAACCAGACACAAAATGTCAGATCCTGAAGCAACTAATGAGCAAGGAGGATGTCTTTTTAGAATGAGTCAGTGACATAAATATCACTTCAATGCCTAGTGAAAAAAAGTATATACATTTTTATTTCACACCAAACCTTAGCTCATTCGAAGGATATAATTCATTACAATCATGAAGGATATGGGCATCTTTTGCAATAGTCTAAACCATATAGAAAAACTCCTTCAAAGTAATTAGGGTAACTATAAATGTACATGAATATTAAGGTTATACATGTTCTCTGTATTAGTTTGTTAATAGGAGGAATTAATCTGATTGGTATGCATTGGCTTTTGTGACATTGATTGTACATGTACAAGTACAAGTTACAAGTGTGTGTGTATTTAAAATGCTTTTTACTGATTAAACTTAAAATGTTAAATTTTGTAGGTAAAATTGGTTTAGAATTGAATTAAAAGTGTACTATGTGACAATATATTTATCTAAACACCGTTGTTATATTAATACATACACCCCCCCCCCCCTCGCCTCCCCAAATTAATCTTATTAAAAATAATATTATTAATATTTTTTCTTTATATGGTAAGAGCATTATTGTCAGAATGTTATAGTTTAAGTCAGAATGATAGAACTTATATGGTGTTTCAGTTCTGATGTCAGCTTTATCAAAATCACTTGAATGTGCTATGTTTTTTTGGTCAGCGCTTTCAAATTCCCCTGAGTGTTGTATATGAAGTGACAAGGATAGATGATAATAATTGTGATTGTATGTTTTGTCTAAAATATAGATAAAAACATATCAAGTCAAATTGTAATAAATGCAATTGTGATAACACAATTACATTTTGGAAACACAACCAGTTATACAACTACTAGTTCAAAACAATTGACTTACGAAGTATTGAGTGTCAAAACACTTTCCACTTACTTGAATATGAGTGAATGAAATACAATTTCCCAGCTAAAACTTAACAAATACATTTGCAAATAAATGTTATACATTCAAATAATCTGAAACCATAATTTTATTTTCTTGTTAGATATTTTATATATTGACAATTAAAAACATGTATTAACATAAGATTGTTGTAGTAAAAAAAACCCAACATAAGAGTAGCTAATATCAAACTTTACTATGCATTCAGCAATTATGGGGTTTAATTAACTGGGTAATTAACACATGATGCCCTGGATAAGTTCCACCATAAAGCTTGCTTACCATCTAGATATCATATTATGAAAATTTAAAAATGACACCTGGACACGGGAATCGAACCCAGGACCTTTGGGTTAGTACACCAATGCTCTAACCACTGAGCTATCCAGGAATAGTCCCGTGCCCAGGGTCATTCTTCACTCATATTTTAAGGCAGAGTCTATGATGGATGTGCGGAAATCGTTGGCTACAAATGTGTGATTTTTTTTATTAAGATCACGAGCTATCAGATAATGCAGCAGCCTTCGACTCGATAGTTGAGAATGGGGAGTTCTCGATACAAATTATAAATACACGTACTGAAGAGATGTACATGAAGAAAAATGTCAGTGTGGGTCGTGGTGAGTTAGTGAACATATTGGACATAGTTATAGGCCTACACAACACATTAATGACAATGGCTCAAAGTGTAAGAGTATTGGGAAATACTGATCTTGATAACTATGCTAATGAACAAGACATAATTTCATTAGTGAATTTAGTGAATGAGTTTAGTGATTTTTTGCTTCCAGCCTGTCAGAGTTAGGATGCACTGATTTGACCAAAATGAACATAGTTGAGGTTCCTGGCAGCAAACTGGTTGCATGCAAACTGTACCGAACGAACATACAATAAAAAAAGCTATAAGAGAAATAGTCAAGGAATGGAAGGATCACGGCATTGTGACCTAGACTAAGTCACTATATGCAAGTTTGGTGTTACTGGTAAGGAATAAAAATAGGGAAAATAGAATGATCGTTGATTATCGATGGGTAAACCATCAAACCGTAAGGGATAGCTATCCATTACCCCACATTGATGACTAATGTGAACAACTTTCTGGAAGCAAGATATTCACGGTACTTGACTTAGCCCACGGATATTTACAAATTCTTTTAACTGAGGAGGCGAAGGAGAAGACTGCATTTGTTGTGGTACATAAGAGGAAACTGGTCAATTTTAAAGAATGGTATTTGGTTTGATTAGCGGACCAGCTGAGTTCCAGCATGTCGTCTCCCGAGAATGCAAGTGTTCTATCTCCAAAATTGTTAAATTTGAGATATTTGATGCTTACCTTTATTTAGCATGCATATGACTCACCTGCAGTGAAATTGAAACTACTATATAATTACTTAGGAAGATACAAATTCGAGTTGTCATCTAGTAACATTGGTTTTATACACATGGTCAAACTTCAATGATCTTTTACACGAAAGTGAAAAATTGGACATAGAACACTTGCGTTCTCGGGTGACGATGTAATGAACCATGCATTAGGTGGATTACAAAATACGATAGCGATGTGATACTTGGATGACATACTAATCCCCGCCAAACATTGGCCAGAAATGCTAAATAGATTAAGACTGATCTTCGAAGCCTTGAGGCAGGCTCACCTTACATGCAAGCTAAGTAAATGCGAATTTAGGAAGAAAACCATTGAGTACTTCGGGTTTGTGATTAGAGGAGGCACCATACAACCCGGGGCACGTAAATTATTATCAATCAGCGAGTTTCCTAAGCCCAATTTTGTTCCTGAAGTAAGGAGGTTTCTAGGGCTCACTGGATTCTTCAGACGGTTCGTGCCTCGCTATGCTGAAAGAGCTGAACCACTCAGTCGCTTATTAAGGAAATACTGTTAGTATATGTGGGCCAAAGAGCAGAATAAGTCATTTGATAACCTCAGGACTACCCTCATCCAGGAGCCTGTGCTTAAGCTTTATCATCCTAATGCAGTCACTGAACTACACACATATGCAAGGGATCAGTGGTTGGCTGGAATGCTCCTACAAGAAGGTGTAGATGCTCGTATGCACTTGACATACTGTGTGAGCCAGAAAACTAGAGATGTAGAAGCTAATTACCACGCAAGAAGCTCGAATTAATGGCTATAGTGTGGTCAATGGACCGCTTGAGACAATTCTTGCTAGGCATTGAATTTATAGTGGTGATTGATTGTCAAGCATTAATTTACATGAATGGAAATCGAACGACTAACCCACAGATTGCTAGGTGGTACAATTTTATACTGGAATATGACTTTGAGGTAAAACATAGACCAGCTGAGAAGATGGCCCACGTGGATGCCATGAGCCGTGCACCAGTGAGCTGTGAACAAGATACTATGGCAGAAGTGATAAGTGTGAGGTGTTTTTAACCCTATCTGTTGAGGATCAAGTACTAGCAATGCAATATAATGATTAAGAATTAAGGGATATTATGTGCATACTCAAATTACCCCAATAACAAAGAAATAAAGCTGAGCGTAGAAAGGTAGTTGATTTAAAACTTGTAAAATGGAAAGTGTGTAGGATAGAAAAACATAATCAGCAGACATCCAAACTTTTGGTTATGTAGCATGTCACTCAAATCAAATGATATCTACAAACTGTGATCTGCACCAAATGTTAAAATAAGATAAAGGTATCCGAAGAAGAGAATTAAAACTGATGTATTTTGCAATAATATCATTTGTGTTCTACTCACATTACTTGGATGTTCCCGGATTCGATTACCATGCTTTCACCAACTGTTCTGCAAATATGGCGGAATAGAAGGTGTGGCAGTTTCAACGGACGTCTAACCCCTTGAATTCAACATTGAAGAAAGACCTGAATATCGCTGGTCCGATGACACGAGCTACGAACACTACTCTCCTAGTGGAGTCCCTTGGCACCTCTTTTTCCACTGCTCCAAACCCCCACCCCCAACCTACCATTATTCCTTATTTATGTGCCCATTTTGCTAGTCAGAAAAAGAGTATATAATGGGCGATCCCTAGGTTCATAGAATTGTAGTTCATCATTGGATATCCTCGAAGGAAGAACATCTGCTCCAGAACCTGAAGAATATACTGCTGACCACGATGGTTGGGACGTGGGTGTCACCACTTTGACGCCGAGGGAATCTAGTTTATTGATCCAAGTATTTATTAAATTTCCAAGTCCTTCTGACTTGTTGAGTTAGTCTATATGACTATGTTGTCTATGTCCTTCGAACTTAGTTTAATTTGTCGTAACAACAATTATGTTTCCAAGTCCTTCAGACTTGTTAAGTTAATCTACATGACTATATTTTCTTTGGAGCTTAGTTTAATCTTTCTCTTCTCCATGAGTTCTTTATTTAGTTTTAAGTCCTTATGACTTCACTATATGTCATTGCGCCGTGAGCGTCATGCTCACGTGTTCAAATTTTGTATGGCTACAAGCAGGTTGGTTAATGCCTATATTTGAGGACCTAGCTAGGTCAGTATCTCACAGCATTCTTGTTGCCGCCCCATTTTTTGTGTTACTATTTTGGGTGCGCAAAGTGCGGAACACGGCTAAGTTTGTATGGTGGCCCGCACAGATAGTATTTTCTTTCGCCCCTTGGTTGGTGCTTCTTTTGGCTAAGTATTTAATCTCGGTGTGTGCTAGATTTTACGAATACCCCAGGAAGTGGGTAATAGCATAAATGTACTATTGAGTGCTCTGGCAGTACAATCTGGGAATAGACCAGCCATAGTACAATTTTGTGTGGACACCTGTTGTTAGTCATTGACTAGTGTAACTGACCTACGGTCATCTTACCGTTTATTATTTAGGATGTCTTTCCTTTGTCAAGACAAGCTAGGTAGCTTGGCCAACGTGTAACCTAGTAACTCCCCATGCTCTCTTTTTAGACCTTTCCGGTGGAAGTCTGGCGCTCGCCCGGATGTCTTGCAATCCAATATCCTCTATCCACCTAACTTCCATTTGATAGTTGCTGTGTCGCCTTGGACACGTTATTCTCCCGTGCTATGAGTAGTTCCTATGTTTTTCTCTTTCATAACTGTTGTAACCCCATATCACCTTTTTATGTTAATTGTATAATAAATCTATTTTTGTTACCTATTCAATTCTTTTACACTTATGAAATATGTTCCCCAACCTACTGCGGTAGAGTTATCCCTAAAGTGACGGGAAAAAGTCTCACTGTTGAATTTCATGACTTGTCTGGACACTTCGCAGTCGACCGTACTGTTGCTAAGATGAAAGAAAAATATTGGTTTCCTGGCATGAAAAGATATTTTAAGCATCATATAGCTCATTGCTTTGAGTGCCTCTTGAGTAAGCTCCCAGGAGGACGAAATGCTGGGCTGCTCAACCCAATAATTCCGGGCACTCGGCATTTTCAAATTGTGCACATCGACCATTTAGGACCTTTTCCACGAAGCTCAAAGGGTAATTGTGGATAACCTGATAAAATCTGTGAATCTATATGCACTGCGTGATACGTCCACCAAAAGTGTATTGAAGTGCCTTGATCTTTTTTTTTTTATGAGCGTGGTCTACGGGAAAAAATAATTAGTGCTAGAGGAACATGTTTCACTTCACATGAATTTCAAGAATTTTGTGTTTCACGTGGAATATACCATGTACTAAACTCTGCCAGACACCCCCAAGCCAATGGACAGGTAGAACAAGTGAACTGAACCTTGACACCGATATCTGTTTCATCTCAGCGGGGAGACTTGAAGAAGTGAGATAAGAATTTGAAGAAGATTCAACGTGACCTCAACACTACTATCAACAAGACAACTGGGATATCACCCTTTGAGGCACTTCACGGGTATCAACCTCAGCACCACAATGGGGCATCACGATGGGGCACTTAGGAGTCCCACCAATGTACCTGGGAACAGCATGTACCAACCACCCACAGAAATACTGGAAACAGTACGCAACCAAATTATAGCAGAATAGCTTGCCTACAAGGCATATTTTGATAAGTAAAGGTATAATCATCAAAATTTTGACATTGGAGAAATGGTGATGATGCAACGCGCATCAGTGCATACTGGCGAACCAACAAAGGGGCAGTCGAAGTACAGAGGTCCTCTTGTGGCGTTGAAAGTGTTCCCAGATGGCAACACTTATCGAGTTAGTCAAACGACAGGAGATGTTAAACAGAAACACTATCCCACCACTGCACACGTTTCTCAACTCAAGTCATGGGGTAACAAAGACAAGATTGATGATGGTGAACCTGTGAGTGACGAATCAGAAGATGTCAAGTCAAATGGATCGGAGCTGAGGACAACCAAACCTGATAGCACTTCTGTGACATTTTCCGATAGTTCTGATGTTGGTGAAACTGGAAGAGACCAAGACAGCCCAAGGACTCAGCCTATTCGAGAATGGCGTCGGCCCAAGTACCTAAAGGATTTTATCACCGAAGGGATATGATTAGTATGGCAATGTGTGCCATTGTCTGTATATTGTGTATAACATCATCTAGTAATAAGATAGTTTAAGGGTTATTTGAGAGTGTATATGTACATGAAATGTGTGAAAAAACTTCATTGAGGACGATGAGTGATACAGGATGGCAGTGTGTTAGAAACTCACCAAAACTTATTGCGTGAGGTTGGCGAGACTGGTTGTAGCGAAGGAGAGACAGGACAGTCAGTGTGTAAAATGGTGACGTGCAGATGTGAATGATAAGTGTGCGAGCAAGGGTCATGTAAAGGGGCTGTGTTTGTGCAATATGTGCATAGCACATATTATCTTGGACAACAAGTGTGTGATTATTAGACCATGCGAAGTACAATATATCTTATAGATAGTAATAAGCTGTTAAGACAACACACACAGAAACTTTGTCTCAGAAATTATAATATTTGGCTAAAAGAATACACTCAACACAATTAATTTATTGTTTTAGTTCTCTACTTTGATCCAAACATTCTCTTAGATCAAGTATCAGATTCTATACACAAAACGATATGTACCTATTGAACACAATAATAGGCGGAGGGATAGAAATGCCATTATGTTCTACAGAAAATGTTGAAGCGGGTGATTATTAGTGAGTATTGTAGTATTGATATCATGGGTGTGATCAGTGGGGGCCGAGAAAGCAACTGCCAGCCTTTAAATAGAGTAAATAAATAAAAATACTTACCTAAAGGTAAAAATAAAATGTAAGCAAATAAAGTTATGTTTGGGCATATTTGGTTTTGGAATCCCTTAAATATGACAACACATGACACAACAGTATGATAGAAAATAAGCTTAATTTTAATCAAAAATTTGTAAATAAAAAAAAAGTCAAAACCCTCATTTAAAGAGGGTTTTTACTTTTATTTGTCATTTAAAACTATTCCTTGATCTTTTTACATATTTTTAAATAATTTTATATGTAAATTATTCTACAAATATGTATTTGGGGCAGTTAATAAGAATATTTGAAATTGAAATGGTCGCTGAGGTCACGTGTATGATATGATGGCACATTCTAGCGACACAAATGGCAACCAGAGTGAGCAATAGGCATGGCTTCGGTGAACTGACAAATCGCTTCACAGCTAGCTCGATTCTTGAAGCTTCTCGTAGTTTCCACCATTTTCTTCAGCTCCTGCAGGGGCTGTCTAGGAATGACTGGAAGTTTCATACAGGCTATTTATACTGCAGAAAGCAACTCACTAGTTGATATAGTTCAGTTTATTCACGTTTACAATTTAGATCAGTGCAGAGTTTGTAGATAACGTTTGCTGTAAGCCAGTGTTTTATTTAAATATGGTGTAGCTTTCTAGCATCAGTGTTCTAACTTCTACCTAGTTAGCCTACCTAGGACACACATAGCCAAATTCCAGGAAGAAAAAGGGCATGGTCCAGAAAAATATGTAGGCCAGGGTTATGACAGGTGTTCGGCTATGGCTGGCAAGGATGGTGGCGTGCAAACCATTTTAAGAAAAAAGTATGAGTAAGCCATGTTTTTCCATTGTGCATCACACCATTGAATCTTGTAGTGAATGACTTTAACAGTGCCCCAGAAAGACGCAACACAGTATCCATTTTTAAGCATATCATAATGTTCTTTAGAGAGTCAGTGTGGATAAGAAAATACACCTCAGACATTCTTCTCCTCTATGAGACGCTATGGTCCAAAACGTACAAAAGTATTGCAGTTTTAAACGAGCATTTGGTGAGCATCGTTGAAGGGTTGGAGAGATTATCACTATAAGGAAATGGCAACACGAGGAAACTGGCATTCTGACTTTCAAATGATTGAAGATTTTGATAGCTTTATTGCGAACATGCATGTGTGGAAAAGAGGAGGGCACTTGCACCCCTAAATTTCTCGCAATGAAAGCAAAGGCAAAGGTAATATGTTGCCTACCCCACCCCCCCCTTAAATAATCATGCCTGTGCCCATGAATTTGATATCTGTTTTAGAATACTAATGATTTCTATAAATTATGTTTGGTCTGAAAAGGAACATTTTAAAATTCATATTTAATAAACTCTTTAGCTTTATTAGCACAATTTATTTTAAATTGTAGTATAGTTAATAATCAGTAGAGTCTTGATAAGAATGTATTGATTTGTCCATCATTATTCCAAAAGTGAAATAAATAATAAATTTAATCTTTGATTACATTCATTTTGTAGAGAATTGTTAAATTTCTTGTTAAGTTATTAATGAATTAGATTTTAAATACTTGAGCTTCTCCACAATGCATAAAATATGCCTTTTAAAGTTGTAAGTATTGATATAGGATTCAAAACACCTAGCAAGAAAGTAAACAAGCAACCAGCCAATATAAACAGGGTGATGCATAACACTTAGCGGGACAGTAACCGGCCAATATAAACAGGGGGTATAAATAACCCTTAGCAGGACAGTAACCAGTCAATATAAACAGGGGGGATGCATAACACTTAGCGGGACAGTAACCGGCCAATATAAACAGGGGGATGCACAACACTTAGCGGGACAGTA
>CABEEJ010008602.1:0-22976 GCA_901482245.1 Timema douglasi
GAGATAGTAGAGGAAGCAAGACTGAGATGGTATGGACATGTAATGAGGATGTTGGAGTACATGAGATAGTAGAGGAAGCAAGACTAGATGGTATGGACATGTAATGAGGATGGAGGAGGCATCTTACTAAACTGACCGGGCCACAGGCTGGAAACAGTTGCTGTAATGACATTGATTTTTCCGTCTTTATTAATGTTTAAAATCATATTTTCATATTTCTTCTTTTCAGTTATTTTAAACTAAATTCATCTTTTCTAAACGACAGCCATGTTTCTATTTTTATTTCGTTTAGCTTCACGTGTTAGAAGCATGGTTTATTTCCGGGTTATATTACGCGGTATTTAAGAACAGGTGCGTAGTAAAGTCGTCTCTATTTTCAGTTTTCGCGCTCAGATAGAATAACCCCATTGGTCAATGGAAAGAAATCAAGTAGTGATCTGGGTTTGAGAGTAACATAGTTTTGTAAAAGAGTCCCTTCTGAAATGTCTAATCGAGTAGACGTATTTCGAACGATCGTAACACTATGTACGAATATATGTGCATACTGTGTATATTTAATGTATATTATGTATACTGTTTACATGTTTGACAAAACTGGTTCAACTGTAATCTAAAATTTGTGAAAATAAACTATCTACACACTGAATCATTGTATGGAACAGTTATTAGTATTTAGAAGATCGTAGCACTGGAGTTCCCATCGTGGGTTCGTAACGTAACAAATTACACCCATCATGGGTGTGTAACGTTACAAATGACGCCCATTGTGGGTGTATAATGTTACAAATGGCACCGATCGTGGGTGTGTAACGTTAAAAATGGCACCGATCGTGGGTGTGTAACATTACAAATGGCACCGATCGTGGGCGTGTAACATTACAAAGGGTGCCCATCGTGGGTGTGTAACGTTACAAATGGCGCCCATCGTGGGTGTGTAACGTTACAAATGGAGCCCATCGTGGGTGTATAATGTTACAAATGGCACCGATCGTGGGTGTGTAACGTTGCAAATGAAGCCCATCGTGGGTGTGTAACGTTACAAATGGCACCGATCGTGGGTGTGTAACGTTACAAATGGAGCCCATCGTGGGTGTATAATGTTACAAATGGCGCCCATCGTGGGTGTGTAACGTTGCAAATGACGCCCATCGTGGGTATATAATGTTACAAATGGCGCCCATCGTGGGTGTATAACGTTACAAATGGAGCCCATCGTGGGTGTGTAATGTTACAATTATTATTATTATTATTATTATTATTATTATTATTATTATTATTTGACTCAGAAAAAGTGCTTGGCTACTTTTTGTTTACTTTAATCTAAAGTGAAACAAAGTGGCTCCCTACAACTCTAACAAATGAGTATTTGCAGCGAGTGAATGAGCGTCGTGGGGTAGGAGCAAGGTGTTGTACCTACCCATATGAGCCAACTGTCGACGGTCCCGAACAAACAGTGCCTCCTGTTGATGGCCTCTTGTACCTCGGGAACGTGATCCATGAGCCAGCGGATCTTGAGGGCGCTGAAGTAGGGGCTGAGCGGGAGACCGCACAGGGGCTTCAGATAGTTCTGGTTCTTGTTGGGGACGGATTCTAGTAGCAGGTCCACGGTGCTGCTGGTCCGCATGTCCTGCCAAACTGAAGCAACGCAGTGCAATACCCCCCCCCAGGAAGTCGCATGTTCTAGGGAGTTTGGTTCACATTGGACAAGGTCACTGTCGGAGGAGGAGAGTTAGCGCTCGGCCAGGGGTATGAGGGTTTCGCAAATTAAATCCATACAAGGGTTTTAATATCACAGCTTAACAATAAAGAGGGTACTTTTCTTTGGAGGTCGCAATCAAAATAGATCGCCTAAGATGAGGAAATCATAGTTTGAATCCCGTGATAGCTGTAATTAACACTGATCATACAAATAAAGGAATTTGATCAAAAGTTTTTCCTAAAGGAGGTGTATTAATAACAGTTTAAATAAAGTGAACTGCTCCTAAAATTGTTGATATCCTGTCCAAATGCGAGGAAAAGATTGCTGTATCGACGGATCCTACTGCACGGGCAGTATTAGATGATAAAGGGGCGGGTGAGGGGGGGTTAACTGTTCATTCTGTACCTGCCCTGCTTTCATTTAACCTACTTGTTAAAGTATTATCAATAATGGAGGCAAAAACCAAAGTGAAGGCGTTTTTTTCCTAGATACTTTCCAACCCTCCCTCCGTATCACAATAGTTTATATTTATATTTATATATATATGTGTGTGTGTGTGTGTGTGTGTGTACAGTCCGAACTAGTAGTGAGAAGTGGTGGAATTTCTTTACAATAATAATGAAGCTGCATTTATTCTATATCAACCTCCTCAAGAGTAGTCCCCAGGAGACTAAGTTCTCCAGACTGGTACTATAGCACTCTCAACAACGACAAAAAGTTTATTTTTTTAGCACCGCATACCTGTTCAGGTTATACGGATAAGTACGAATTATGCAAATGAGTTAGGGATTAGGAAGGTTGAATTTAGAGGAAATGTACCCGCAGTGGGAGTGGGGAAACTGTTTTAGGGGAAAACCACCCTCAGTACAAAAACCAGGATTCAAACCCCAGTCGCCCTAACATCGATGGTCTAGTCTAGTGCAAGAGTGGCACCTTAGACCGCGCGGCCACCGAAGCGGGTGTCAGGACCTCGCCTCGCCAACTCACCGACAGCGTTGTAGAGAGGTTTCCCGGTGGTGGAGTCCCAGAGGATGGTGGTCTCGCGCTGATTGGTGATGCCGACGGCGACTATGTCCCCCGGTTCCACGTCCTGCTCCCGCAGCTTGTCCACGGTCCTCTGGATGCACTCCTTCACAGCGTCCAGTATCACGACAGGGTCCTGCTCCACCCATCCTTCCTGGGGGTACATTTTGCTGATCTCCATCTGGTGGGAGGCGATCACCTCGGAGGTGCGGGCCGAGAACACCTGATGCCAAGAGGTGCGGTAAATATCGGGGAGCGCGCGAGAGAAGACATAGCAGTCACTCCGCTCGAATATCGACCAATCAGCGGACATAGCTTATACATTCTAGTGCCAGGCCTGGTTCAGGTCGTGTGTGAAGGAATTGTCCATCAACCACAGAACACTGAGCATCACAACAGGTGCTACATGTTGCCAACCTTATAGAAAGTAATAAGAAGGGAATGTTCTCACTTTAGTCACATACTACAGTCCTACCCTAAACGTCGAGTAACGCTAAAACTAGCACAAATCTTGAAAGCTAGCCTCGTGGCGTCTGAAAGAATATGGAACCAATCCGTTCGGCTTGTGGCACTGAAAGGGTTGAACAGCACTTACGAAAAAAAAGCTAGGCTTTTTTATTTTAAAAATCAAATTCCAAAAACATTTGGGGTATAGCTCAAAAGTACAACAACAAAAATCTTTAGTTTATCATTTAAAATAATAAATAGGGCGACCTGGCGGTCTAGGGGTAAGGTGTCAGACTTGTGGGCTGGCGGCCGGGGTTCAATCCTAGGTCCCGGCACAGATTTATCTGATTACCAAACCCTTCCTTCACCTCTGACAAGACATCTTGTGAATGTGGGGAGTGCCAGGCCTCCACCGTGGTTCGGATTCCACGTTAAACTGTAGGTCCTCCATTTCATCTCACAATCACCCCACCATTACACATTAGCGTAAGTGCGTATAGCCCGAACGGGTAGTAAGCTACGGTGCTAATAATAATAATAAAATAATAAATATCCATTTAAAGTGTTTTTTATAAACTAATATGGCCCAGCTCTGGCACTTTTTAATCATAATTTACGCAACTTCATATAATTTTAATATAACAAGGTCAGTTAGACAGACAGCTCTCCCATATTATGACCAGTTATCAAAAAAATATAAAGTGAGAGTCGGTTTTCCTTAAGATAGGATAGTGCTACTCATTCCTAAAATTATTTTAATTCACGGGAGTTTTGTTACATTTTAAAATAACTCTCTGTATTGATGTCTGTCTTTAAACAAACATACTTGGTTTGGTTATGTACCGGTACTTAAATACCAGAGACTAATAGACTGACAGTGTTGGTCGCACTGTTAATATGTTTTTTACCCGCACAGCCAGTGTTAAATCTTAGCACATTCTTTGACAGTGATTTTACCTCTCTCCTCCCAGGCAGATGACAACCTGCGAGACTTATTAAAAAAAACTCAGGGTTTATCGACCGAGAAACTAAATACAAGATTACACTCGGACCAGAACGGTATCAAAGTGCAGAAGGCTCCTTCTTCAGTTGACAACGGCTAGATCGAGATTAAAACTTTGACTATTCTTTTTTTTAAGTAAATATTTTTATAATTTGATTGTATTTTTTTTTTAAATTGGATAAAGTGGTTTCATTTGTCTCGATGTCACTGTTTCTAGGATACAGATCACCCCCCCCCNGGCAGAGAGACAGTGACAGTATCACTGCCAGGTTGATGCAGTTTACTAGCGGAGACCTCCGGCCAGTGATAAGGTGGGCAGAGAGACAGTGACAGTATCACTGCCAGGTTGATGCAGTTTACTAGCGGAGACCTCCGGCCAGTGATAAGGTGGGCAGAGAGACAGTGACAGTATCACTGCCAGGTTGATGCAGTTTACTAGCGGAGACCACCGGCCAGTGATAAGGTGGGCAGAGAGACAGTGACAGTATCACTGCCAGGTTGATGCAGTTTACTAGCGGAGACCACCGGCCAGTGATAAGGTGGGCAGAGAGACAGTGACAGTATCACTGCCAGGTTGATGCAGTTTACTAGCGGAGACCACCGGCCAGTGATAAGGTGGGCCGAGAGACAGTGACAGTATCACTGCCAGGTTGATGCAGTTTACTAGCAGAGACCTTCGGCCAGTGATAAGGTGGGCAGAGAGACAGTGACAGTATCACTGCCAGGTTGATGCAGTTTACTAGCGGAGACCACCAGCCAGTGATATTATTTTATTTAATCGTGTCTCACTATTCATTCAGGCTACGTTCATGTACTAATTACGCTGATGGAGTAGGGACAACGAAGGTAAAGTTTTAAAGGAGATGCACCTGCATTTGTGTGGTGGGAGAGTGGTAAACCGTTTAGTGGAAAATCCCATCCTCACTAAACCCAACCAAGATTCGAACCTCGATCTTGCCGTCATTGTTAGTCCAGTCTATTGCGAGAGGTGACGCCTTAGACCATTGTGCCATCAAAGTGTATTTTTCTTTTGTTAAGGGTGCCATGTTGTACGAGGTAAAACATCAAGTGGAGTGTTGGCCTAAACCGTGGAAATAGAAGCAAATATTGGTTATTTTTAAATAAAGTGTTTCTCAACATTCTTGGATATTTGTCTAGTGAGACAGATGGTCTAAATCAGGGGTCCCCAAACCTATGCCCGCCGAGCCTTTTGCGTCTGCCCGCCACTTTTTGACCACAGCTGAAATGTTCTCGACTAATAGTTTTAATCTGTCACTTTTCTGTCAAAAATCAAGTTTGTGCTTATCCAGGTATGCTGTTCTCAAGAAGTTGGTGATTGAAAGCCCCCCTTCATTCCTCTTTCTTTACCGGCTCATTTACAAAGTGTACTCGGAACTAGAATTCTAATAGTTTCAAGGTGAATGGTTTTGATTTTTCCTAATCTCAAGCACCTAACCCCTCACATCATTCTCCCCACACTCAGTAATACCATCCTAACACTTCCTATTTCCCTTGTAAATATCTTGACATGGTCTACCCAACTTTGTCGCCTGAATAAACACAGAATAAATATATTTTAAAATGTACCCAAGCACCAAAATGGTGGTGAGCAATTAAATATTTCCTTGTCTTTATTTTGGTCTTGTTAAAACTGTAAATAAAGCAGTATTTTTAAAAAAAGTTAGTTTTTGTCGACTTGGAGGGGGTTGAACCCCCATCCACCCATGGCTAGACCTTGAGTATTACCCACAACCACATGTAACGTCACAACCGCTGTCGGAACCTAACACGGCAGTTGACCGCTCGTGTGTATAGCGCTCAGGCTGACCTCCGAGCCTGGCGGGAGTTGGTAAATTTGCCTTTAAAAAATAATTGGTCCCTGGTTCAAATCCAAATATTTAATTTTCTTTAGAATACTTGAATCTTTAAAAATATGAAATTTTAGTTTAAGTGAAAATATTTAGAATTTAATTTTGAAACGTTGTTTAAGGTGGGGAGTGGAGCGGACGCTAGTTAAGGTCAGTATTTTTGCAGTTTTTATGGCACAACTTTTTTTGTACAAAATAAATAAAAAATCCTGCTTCAGAACAAACATAAAGTTTAATTTTCTTCACCTGGTGATATCTACAGTTATTGAATATCTGTCGAGAGTGTCCTGAAATTTAATGACAACATTTTCTCTTAATTTAAAAAGTTTGCCATCTAATGCCGCTATGCTCGTCACAGATATTCAACAAATGTAGTTATCACCAGGTGAGGAGAATTAAACTCTATGTTTGTTCTGAAGCAGTATTTTTTTATTTTGAACAAAAAAGTTGTGCCATAAAAACTGCAAAAATACTTACCTTAAATAGAGTCCGCTCCACTCCCCACCTTAAGGCTCAGTACCACTGACTGTATATCACATCATGAACAACAAAAGAACCCTACTTTAGTAATCACCTATTTTAACACCATTTTGTACTTTTATCTGCGATTTTTGTATCCTTCCTATCACACAAGTCAATATATATTTATTTTTTTACCAATTTGCTTTAAGCTGTTATTTCAAATCAAGGCCTTCAGAGTTGTTTTTAGGATACTTAAGAGATTTTTACGAATCTCTAATCTCTCAAATACCATGAGATTTAAAAGATTTGTGTGTATCCTCCAGTTTTTTCCATCTAGGCCCACGTAAAACTTCTGACCGTCGATCCAATACAAATACCTGGGAAACGGTATAAGACAATTTAAAGGTGGTACAGTAGTATATTGTTTTTTACCAGAAACCTGGTGCTACTGGTTCCCTCGTCGATAGCTCCGACCAGTGGCCCAAACCTTCCTGTCGTGACCGGCATCTTGCCTGGAACCAAAACACCAAGAGGTTGCACATACACACGTCTCGTGAGAAACCGTCAGTATGTGGTCAACTTATAACCCTGTGTCACACGATACACGATGTAAACAAACTCTCTGCCCAAATGATGGGCCGGAATGTCATAGAAACAGAACCGTTATTGTAAAGTGGCCCTAGTTTGGAAGTGCTTCTTTACAACTCTACAGATGTGCGACGTTTCTGATTGAGTGAGTCATTTGTGCGCTCAGACTGTTCCAAGGCAGGCGTCAGGTGTCATGTTGGTGTGTTTGAGCACACACAAGTTATTTGTGCGCTCAGACTGTTCCGAGGCAGCCGTCAGGTGTTATGTTGGTATGTTTGAGTGCACATGAGTCATTTGTGCGCTCAGACTGGACCAGTGTGGTACTGTTTGTATTTCCGAGGCAGTCGTCAGGTGTCATAGTTGGTGTGTTTGAGTGCACACAAGTCATTTGTGCGCTCAGACTGGACCAGTGTGGTACTGTTTGTATTTCCGAGGCAGTCGTCAGGTGTCATGTTGGTGTGTTTGATTGCACATGAGTCATTTGTGCGCTCAGACTGTTCCAAGGCAGGCGTCAGGTGTCTTGTTGGTGTGTTTGAGCGTACATGAGTCATTTGTGCGCTCAGACTGTTCCGAGGCAGCCGTCAGGTGTTATGTTGGTGTGTTTGAGTGCACATGAGTCATTTGTGCGCTCAGACTGGACCAGTGTGGTACTGTTTGTATTTCCGAGGCAGTCGTCAGGTGTCATGTTGGTGTGTTTGAGTGCACATGAGTCATTTGTGCACTCAGACTGTTCCGAGGCAGTCGTCAGGTGTCATGTTGGTGTGTTTGAGTGCACATGAGTCATTTGTGCACTCAGACTGTTCCGAGGCAGTCGTCAGGTGTCATGTTGGTGTGTTTGAGTGCACATGAGTCATTTGTGCACTCAGACTGTTCCGAGGCAGTCGTCAGGTGTCATGTTGGTGTGTTTGGGCGCACACGAGTCATTTGTGCGCTCAGACTGTTCCGAGGCAGTCGTCAGGTGTCATGTTGGTGTGTTTGAGCGCACACGAGTCATTTGTGCGCTCAGACTGTTCCGAGGCAGTCGTCAGGTGTCATGTTGGTGTGTTTGAGCGTACACGAGTCATTTGTGCGCTCAGACTGGACCAAGGCAGTCGTCAGGTGTCATGTTGGTGTGTTTGAGCGTACACAGCAGAACCTGTTGTGTTGGTTAAAGCTTCATAACAAGGTTGGTTACTGTCATTTTGAACATTTACTTTAACTATGTACCACTAAAATATTAAATTTACTAAATTATTTACACCCCTGAGAAAATACCACTTTGAAGGTAGTACTAGTGTGTAGTCATGTAAGGAAGCACTCTCAACCTGTGGTTACTTTACAAAAAAAAATTGTTATATATTATGTACCTACTACCCCAAGTTTGTATACATCCGGTACATACAGTCTCCAGTCTCCAGTCTTCCGGTATTCTATCTGCCAGTATCCTGTCTGCCAGTCTGCAAATCTGCCAGTATCCTGTCTGCCAGTCTGCAAATCTTCCAGTATTCTGTCTGCCAGTCTGCAAATCTTCCAGTATTCTATCTGCCAGTCTCCCAGTATTGTGTCTGCCAGTCTCCCAGTCTGCCAGTATGGCCAGTATCCTGTCTGCCAGTCTTCAGAGTGTCCAGCCAAACAATATGTTTAATTCCCCGGCTTCTCTAGGTTCCTCAGAGCCCATATGTTCCCTGTCTTGTACGTGGGTATGTGTAGAATGTTACCATCCCTGCTGCTGACCGAATCCACCAGTTGTTTCAACAGACTCGACGCTAACAACATGTTTCCAAATGAGGCTCTACCGCAGTGGCCTCGTCGCGCCAGCCGAGTGAGCGCGACACAATCCGGGGGGTACAGAAAAATATCCCATCAAGGGAGAATACTATTAACCACTACATGTGTTATTTTATGATCGACCTTTCCCTCGGTTCCTACGATGCGACGGAGGGTCAACGTAATCAGACGTGTCGAGAGGTCAATCTCGTTATCTTCTCAAGGGTGGACTTTATTCACGAGATGCTGCATTCACGGCTCTTAAATTAGACAATCAAAATGTTGTTACGTAGACTACGGTCATATTTTTACCATCTTTTTTTTTATATGGCTTATTAGATTAGGTTAAATGTTTAATTGAATGAAAGACTTCTGATAAGGGAACAGTGGCGACTCTTTATGTTGAGAGTACAAACTAACATAATCATCATCATCATCATCATCATCATCATCATCATCATCATCATCATCATCATCATCATCATCATCATCATCATCATCATCATCATCATCATCATCATCATCATCATCATCATCATCATCATCATCATCATCATCATCATCATCATCATCATCATAAGAAGAAGAAGAAGAAGAAGAAGTAACCCAATTCAGTAGCTCCGTGGTGTAATGCGCTACTGTTGCAGACTTGCAGTTACAAACTAGACTACTGATGATGGGGAGATCAAGGTTCGAATACTGGTTGGGTGTATTGAGAGTGAATTTTCCAAACTGGTTTTCCACTCTCCTTCCACGCCAATATAACCTCCTAATCCCTAAAACCATTCACGTAATTAGTACGCCTACGTAAGCACAAACTGGCAGTAAAAGACAGTTCTAAAAAAAAATCTGAAGAGTCCATATTTATTAAAAGTTTGGACATAGACTTTTTTACATGACATGTTAAAATGTTTTAAAAAATATTGTAAAATAAAACAAATTTATTTTTTATAAGTTTTGTTGACTTTTAAATTTTTTTATCACCGCTTCTTACTGGCCATTCAGGTTATATCCATACGAAACAATTATACTAATGTGGTAGGGACTAGGAAGGTTGAATTTAGAGGAAGTGTAGCCTCATTTAAGTGGAGCGAGAGTGGAAAGACATTTAGGAAAAACCACCCTAAGTACATCGGACAAGGATTCAAACCTCGACCTCCTCGTCATCGGCAGTCCAGTCTATTGAGAGAGTGACGCCTTGGCCCATGCGGCCACCAAAGTGTTAAAATGTTCAGCAAACATGTTACTGAACGTGAACGTGGTTTAATGGTGGACAGACTGTCCTCATGGCCGTGTGGTTTGAGAAGGGTTAGCTGTGGCGCTAAGGGTCGCTGGTTTGACCCCAGTTTGTGAAGTTACATAGTTTCCTTGACACTGTCCTAAAGATGAGTGATGCTGTTTTAGGTTAGATGGTTCTAATTCGTCTCAGTGTTAAGAAAACACTTGAGAGTGCAAGGTGTCCTACTACCAATTCAAGCTTTCTGCGTTTAGTTGGGGTAACGAGGGAGTTAGAATTAAGATAAATATACTGTTATAAGAGTCACAGATAAAGTAATTGGGGTTCAATGTTTCTGACATTGCAATTTCTCAGCTTATTAAAAAAAAAATGCTTTTGAAATTTCTTGTGATTCAGTTTTATACTCGGAATGAAAAAGAGTGTCCTCGTCATGTGGTAAAATGTCAGCTATAGCCTAAATAGGAATATTTTAAGATATAGATAAAATTAAAATAATATTAATTCAAATATTAGGTTGATTAAAAAATAAAACAAGCATATTAAAATAAAGCATGAAATACATAATAAAAACAAAGTCAAGTCCTTGAGGAAAAGGATTCGAGATTATTGTTTTTAAATAAAATAGCACATTCATAAAATCATATCAATAAACAGCTATTCTGAAGTACTTTTTGTTCAGATGTAATTGGCACTTGAAAGAAATTAAAACGCTCGATGAACTCACCTGAAAAAGATGTTTACGTGTGAATTCCTATCATGTGATTGGTTTTTTCAAGGTCATTTATAAAGGAGGATTACAAGCCTTGTGATTAAAACGAGAGCGTTTTTGAACAAACCGCGCAGCAATTAATTGTGGCCAATAACTAATACATCACTTGCCTAATTGGCTGATTAAAGGGCTCGTGTAACCTTGCCCAACCACGTGTTTTGAGTAAACGAACCACAGTGAGAATCTTTATATTCTCAAATTTTCTTTGATACACTTTAATATCTTTATTACATTACAAATTAACCATGTTTTGGTTGAAAACAAAACGAGGAAAACTACGCCACATCCATAACAACCTAGAAGTTAATTACCATAATCAGAAAAACAAACAGAACCAACATATAGGTAGTTATTTCAGAAATAATTCATAAAGAGGACCAAAGTACAAAAGGGGTAAGTTTTTTTAATTTAAGATAGAAATATTAAGCACCTTCAGTGGCTATTCGAGAATTTGAAAGAAATAAACACAAATAAGGGCCTCTATAGTCCAAAAATCCCTCAATCCAAACCAAATATATGTGCATGGACCTAGCATCTATAAAAATTAGAGCATGTGAGTGTCAATCTTATTTCGTTTGGTTTGCTGGTTAGATCATCATCAACTGTTTCCAGGCTGTGGCTGGATCAGTGTAGTAAAATGTCTCCAGCTTCCTTCTTTCGCTTCCACCATTCTTCTCTTCTCACTTGAACACTTTGTTATCTGCTCCTCCCATTTATTTCTTGGTTAGTTAGATTAGGGATCATAATATTATTGTGGTTGGGTGTAGGCTACTTTAGATGTTTTTTCTCTAAATTGTTTCACACTCTCACCCCACGTAAATGTGGCCGGATCATGGGTGGATATGGTAAAATGTGGGGGGAAAAGAATTTGCTTACAAGATCTTAAATCATAAATATGATCTGTTTATCAGATACAATAAAATATATTATAGTCCAGTGATTTTCATTCTTTTTTTCTTCGCAAACCCCTACATCTAATTTTTCTTCAACTTAGTGCCCCCAAAATTGTTAGTGCATTATGCAAGTCATACATATTCAATAAACTAAATCTAGAAGCAATAGAAAAAAATTGCTCTTCCAGATCGCATGTCCTTAAGTTTGGGTCTCTTGCGGCTAACCCTAATTTAATATGGTCCTAATAGTTCAGTGCTTATCACGAAATGTATTAAACTTATGTAATCACTAAGATGTATTTGCGTACCCCAATTTGTTTGTTTGTTCACCACTGCTATAGTCGGTAGCCCTTTTTTTTTATCGACCGCGTCTAGTGACACGGGACGTGGCAGTAGCCATTTCCCATATTAAATTGGCTGCTGACACGGTATTTTTTAAAACTGGCCAATATATATAAGGTCAGTTTGTTCGTCGCACCTGTTAAACACAATTTTTTAGAACTCTTACAGTACAATGTCTGTAAGTAAGTGCCCCAAATCTCGTTAAAGGCTGTTTGATTTGTCAACGCGAGTCGAAATTTGAAAGCAATTGAGAATTAAATCCATTAAAATGTTGAAAGTGGTCACAGTGTCGCGTTTAGTAAAAATAAATCTTTACATTCAAATAAAAATGAATTCATTAATTCTTGTACGTGCTCTCACTGTTCATTTTGTTTTCATTTTTCAATAATGATCATTAAAAATTAATAAAAGTAGAACTCCTTTTCTCTTTTAACGAAAGCTTTAAATAATTATTCAGTCTAATGAATGAGTGTTCTGACGTTCATTTTGTATTCATTTTTAATGATTCATTGGAAATGATTATATATATATATCTTGGTATATCCACAACAAATGTTGTTACTACTTAAGACTTATTAAACAAATAATCAAACTACGTCACCATTCTATCTTCTATTAAATATCAACGTTTTTCTTCCTGGAAATCCCATGTTACTTTTACTATTATTATTATTTTGCAAAGATACTGAATGGGTGGCATTGAAACATGGGTGAATATATTATTGTATAATATATTCTATATCAGTGTCCTGTCAGCTTACTTGATATTTTTGCTATTTTTTTTAGGTTATATATATATATGCCTCCTTTTGGTCTTGGGAGATAAAAAAAATGTTGTAATTAAGGATAACGCTACAATCTATTCCAGTAATAAACTTTATTTACATCAAAATATTGAAATTGCTTCGCTGAAAAAAAAGGAACGTTTTTCCATTACAAATACAATCAACAATGTAAACGATAATATACCAAAGGAAAAACAAAGTAGTTTCAAACACAGAACGTTTTATTCGAGTGTCAAAATATTTTTTTGCTGATATTTTTCATTTGTTGGGTATGTAACTTAAATAAAATAAATGTTTATTTATGTTATGTTCATCTGCAAATTGCGATTGCAATGAGTAAATTAAAGAATCTACATATGGAATAAAAATTGATTGTCTATAATACTCATTTATAGAATCATTGGGATGATTTGCTCTTAGAGTTTGATTTTTGGCTTGTCTTGGCATTGAAAGATAGCATTTATTTCATCTGCAATATTATTAGCAGTAGTAAGTATAGCTTCAACAATTGAACCGAGTGTTCCCTATGCTGCACCAGAATATTTATATTTCCTTTACATGATTGCTCACTTTTAATAAGTCTGATTCAATTGTCTGTAAATATTGAGTTATTGATTCTAATATTGAAGAATAGATTTTACCTATTGATACAAAATAAATGATAGCCTTAGAGTTAGTGCAAGCGTTGCACAGCTGATATGCTTTGATTTGATTTTGCCAATTACTCTATCCCTGCAATATCGGTCATTTTATCAGCCAAAAGGGAAAATCCAACAGCAGAATTAGCAGTGGCCACTATGTCATCTTGAAAAATGTTTCCACAAAAATCAGTAATTTAATTTTGGTTTCTCACGGAGGTATAGTTGGCATCATCGCTGCATGTTTCCGAGTGATTTTTAAAAATATTATCCCCTGCTTCAACTCTAAAATTTAATACATTTTGAAAATTCTCTGTGATATATAATTTGCCTCAAAAAAAGAATGTCATTTGTTCCGCAAAAAAACTATTGTTGACACCCTTGAAAATATTTTTTCAACGGTAGTATGAGCAGCATTATTTATCTTTAAATTTACCCACAGTTGTTTTCCTTCTGCTATTGACACGATGCTGTTGGCTTCAATATTGGAAAATTTATGCCATTGATAATGTATATGAATTCGTATGGTTTCGTGAAAGTTGTTATATTTTAAAAATGCCTTAGTAATAAATGCCCCTTGGTATCCTCTTTTCACTTTTTGTGTAAATAACATGCAAAACTTATATATGGGCCCTTATCTGGTGATTTAATTATATTAGAAAAGTAACAATTAAATAAATTAAGTGACCTCAATAAAAGGAAACAACAAATAAACGTTCAACAAGCCTATTAGCCATCTCATGGCACATTAACAAACGACACGCTAATAAACTCTAGCAGCCTGAAAATCAATTTATAAGGAGAGTATTTGTATCCAAGCAACGCTATTTGGACGCAAGGAAACAAACAAAGATGACTAGAGTATAATTAAACAATACGCCACCAGGCAGTGAACAAATTACCAGTATTTAAATTTAAGTTTCAGAGATATAATTTATCCTCAAAGGATTTAAATCAAGAATGAAATTACTCTACGATAGTCTCATAGCTAGGTTTCTAGAAACGATTTTAAACTCAATGCCAACATTTAAAACAGATTAACCATTAAACGCCAAAAAGGTAATTTTGAAAAAGATGAATTTATGTCGAAAGAGAATTTAGAAAAATTCGCAGACATCTGCTACAGATAGCGTCGCTTACCTTGCCGAGGTTAGTGATATTATGAGTGCTGACATAGATCAAGTAATGCAATATATAGTCTAAGAACATGATTACGTGGATGCAGAAAAGGAACCAAAGTATGTCAGAGGATAAGTAAAGAGGCAAAAGGGAGGGAAATCATGACGTAATGCGTAGCCTGACTGGATGACTCTAGGCTGGCCTACAAGCTTGTAGAATGTTTTACGAGGAGCCTGAACGTGTTAGACTAGCATACGTCCTTCAAATCCTTTCTTGGACGTGACGTCACTGCGAGATATTGTGTCACTCATCAGTCTGATGCTGGCGTGGACGGGTTACATGTAGGTATAGTTGGAACGTTTGTGTGTCTTCCCGACGCTACTGTGATAAGTATTGCTTTGTACTCTTGTACTGCACCAAGCTAAATTTTACAAAACTAATATATTGCACATCAAACCAGATTTAAATGATATTACAATCATAAGCAATTAGTGAGGTGTAGTTTAGTAAAAATGTTCTTTAATTTTTTTCTCTACTCACAATATATCAAATTAAAATAATAAAATCGTTGTAGTTCAAACTTTTCTCCAATATTTGAATTGCGCGCGTGCTGTTACGTGGTGATACTAGCGCTTTTTTACTATAATACATGATAACGGGAACTAGTGTATTGCCAGACCTGAATATATTAGATCGTGCTGTAGATATTTATTTGCAGTGAAATTAATATCATGGGGTGGACACTCTTATAGGAGAAGTAGCTGATTCCGTAAACTAGTTTGGTGCACTACCGATAAGAGCAGCTCGCAATGACGTAACATAGAGTAACCTCGATGCGTTTCTGCGTTCCTAGAAGAGTACTCGCTAGCCGTTCCGTCTTATGGCGGTGGTAATATCCAAACCAGCAAGAAAAAAAAAAGTTTGACCGCCATTTTGAAGGTGTACTGGCTTTTGTTTTGTCTACTTCATAGCTTAACATTATGATAATATTGCTCTGCAATTTAATTTTTTTAATTTATTTATTTATGTGTTATTTTATATCTATCTTTAAATTTTTTATGAGCTATTTTTCTTTGATGGTTCATCAAATTCTAACTGGTTATCAAAATATTTCGCAACAAAATAAATAAACTTGTTCATTTTTAAATTTAGGTGCTAGGTATTAATATTATATCGATATGAATTTTTATATATATAGCACCACATCTTGCCACCTGTTAAGGTTATGCACATATATACTAATTAGGGTAATGAGTTAAAGACGAGGAAAAATGAAATGAGTAGGTGTACCCGCATTTGAGTGGAGAGAAAGTGAAAAACAACCCTCTATACACCCAACTGGGATTCTAACTCAACCCAAATCTTCCTGTCATCGACATTCTAGTTTTTAGCAAGAGTGATGCCTGAGACCATGCGGCTACTGAAGCAGATTTTTTTTCAAAATGTTTCAAGTGTGCTTATTTTGAATAATTGTTGAATAAAAAACAAAAGCTATGAATGTTATTAAAAATTATATAATAGCTATATTATAATATATATAATTTTATCATAAAAATTATATAATATGATTACAATTATATCATAAAAATATTTATTATAAATATATAATTATATAAACAATATAGGTATATATATTGTATATATATTTGTTATATATATTATATACAATATAGGTATATATATTATTTATAATTTATATATTAGTTAATTCTGTAATAATATATTTAATAATAGCTAATGTTTAGGTAATATAAATTGTCACTTTATATTGCCGAAACGTTAGTTTTTAAGGTCTCTTAAATTTGAATTCCCGCCAAAGCTTACAATTTTTTTTTATTAGAAATTACTAAGAGTTGTACAATTTTACAAAACTTTCCACTTAATTTTTGTGATGTTAAAGCTATTCTGATTTCATAAATGGTTGATTTATAATTTATTTAATAATACAAATGGACTTAATTAATTTTTAAAATTCCACTTTCTTCATAAGATTACATTGTAGACTCTGACGTCATACCCCCACAATGGCATACCGCGAGTACTCATTATATCTAGGTTACTCTAACGTAACAGAGGAATGTGCATGCGTGGACGCGAGGTCCATAGAAAAGGAAGTGTGAAGTTGTTGTAAAACTTGGCATTTCTCTTTTGCTAGCAATTTGTCGTTTATTTTAATGAAGGATTTTAGCTAAATTTCACTTTTAAAACGTGATCTATTTATAAAATAATGGTTCTAGTTAAGTTTGATTGAATTTGATATAAAAATAATTGTTGAATTAACATTCCACAATAGAAAAATAGTTGTGTTCTAAAGGTAACATCCCAATACGAATGTTTTAGTTTGAAGCGCTAACGCCAAGAGCGCTAGCAATGTGGTTATAGTTGTACTCATTAGAGTGAAATTTATATAATTCGCTATCTATGGCTTTACATTCAATAAATTGATATATGGATAACAGTTTAGAGAATAATTTTCAGAATGTGAGAAACTTCTACTTATAGCTTGAACAACATAACCAATTAATAAGTTTACTAATTTGCTGCTAATCTCTTTAGGCTTACCTGCTTACGTAATATTTTTTGAGCATTAAACATACAAAACCAAAGAATTTGGGGACATAGGCCTAATACAAAATTTCAATTTATAAGTGAATAATAAGAATGAATGTTATTACTATTCGTATCAAAAATTAATTAAAAAAATAATTATTGTAGAATACAGATAATGACTACCTTCATGAAATGCCTTATATTTAAATAAAAAACTAAACTAGACGTGGTTTGCCAAACAATGCATCCCTCGACTGTGGCTTTTGATAATCATAAAGATTTTCCCTCATAATATGATACTCCCAAATATATAAGCTTTAATTTAAAACATAAATTTTCATTGGTTCACTCAAACCAGGAAATTGTCTTAAATTTCACTTGAGTGAACTTAGTTTTCCTCAAAAGTAGTTTAATTTTATTTTTATTTAAAAATAATTTTAACGTCAAATTGGGAAATCAATAATATTGAAATAAAAGTTGGGGGTTTTAAAAAAAAATTGTTCTCTTAATAAAACATTTTAAATTAGAAATTTTTGTGTACATTCTCAGTATATATATTTTTTAAGAAAATGGTGAAAATCAGTTGTTTATCACACCCCAAATATTGTTGTTGAATAGATATGCTTCACATTTAAAGTATATTAATTTTTTTATGTGCATTGTCATAAATTTTATTAAGTTCTTTAGAGTCAAATTTAAATACAAGTGTTTAATTTTGTTGGATTTGTTAAACTATGCACCTGCCTCTGTTTTTATTTCAGCCAGTTAACGCTCATCTAAATTTGGCCTGGTTATGACTCCCCCAGAAGGTAGCTCAGACCCCAGTGTGGGGTCTCGCTTGTCCTGCGACGGTCACATCGGTACATTACTGTACGTAGGGGAGGTGCCCCCCACCAAGGGCACATGGTTCGGAGTCGACTGGGACGATCCGAGTAGGGGCAAGCATGATGGCACTTACCACGAAGTGAAATACTTCGAAACCAGGTGAGCACTTGACGTTTGTGTTTGTTATCACAGTTAACTCTCAATTATCCACGACAACGGAGGGGACGATTGCCGCGGATAATCCGCATATTTAGTAAAACAAGAGATCGTAGCACATTCATTTCAAACTGGTACTCGTCTATCGTGATTACGTTTATGAACATTTCATTATATTTCAAGCACTAAGATAATAAAGAAAAACACATTAAATCAATGTACACTTTGCTCAAAATGGACAAATCACTAAAAAATGTCTGTATTAGTCTTATCCTTCATTGCAGCTGCTTGCTTTTTCCATTTCCCAACCTGTATCTCCGTAACTTCAGCCTCTCAGACAGGAGCGTGTCGTATTCCTGTTCCAGATAACTAAGCAGGTTCTGAGTCTATTCTGGTGCATTTCCTCTTGAATAAACTTTTTGCCTCTGTCATTATTTCTTCTTTAAAATTTACCCAGTACAAAAATTGGTAGCGTTGTAATCTCCATCAACATGGCTTTTTTTTTAAAAGTATCCCTTGCTGTCGGTGATGCCGCAAAGCAGATAACCCACCCGCGGATAGTTGGGAGCTTACTGTATTCAGGGTGGAATTAGAAGCTCTAGATTTCAATAAGATTCTTGGAAAAAATAAATACTAAATTAGTACTACAAATCTAAGCACTGATGTTTGCTGCGCTTGAGAGTGTCGAGGCGTTGTGTTGGAGCACTAACCACCCCGGCATTGAACATCGGCTGATCACGGAGAGAATAACAAACAAGCGTAGGGAAACATGGTGTCTACTAAACTTGACTAATGAAATCCCCGACCTTTTCCCTGATTTCCCCTGATCATTTCCTAAAATTCCCGACTAAAAAAGTATGTCACATCCTTATAACTCCCCTCCCCCTCCTGCCACGGTTTTCTATTATTATTTTTAAAAATAATAATTAGTTTTAAAATTTGAATTAAAATTGTTGACTAGGAATTAAAAATATATTACACAGCTAAAAACAAAAAAATGACATAATTTACTGATTATTGTATTTAATATTTTGAGTAAAATATCATTTTCCCGGATTTTTATTGTGATTTACCAAATTCCCGGCTTATTCCCGTTTTGTCTTGATCACTTCAAATTCCCGGCTAATTCCCGTTTTCCCTGATTTTCCCGGATGGTAGACACCCTGGGAAACAAAAGATGTAATTATCAGGTCTGGCCAGATCTAATTAATAAAATGCAGCACAAAGTCCTACTACCCTTCCCTTAAAGATTGCATGCGCATCTATTAATTAAGCTAGTGTGTTAAGGATGAGGAAGGTTAAATTCATAGGAAATGTACTCACATTTGTGTGGAGAGACAGTGAGAAACCATTTAGGGAGAAAAAAAAAACCTTGTACACCCAACCGAGATTCGAACCTTGACTCTCTGTCATAGGCAGTCCAGTATATTGCGAGAATGACGCTTTACACCGTTGGACCCTCGAAGTGAGCACAATAACAATATAAAACTGAATTCTTCATACATTATACTTGTTCTTTTTTCTGAAATTGCTATGATTTGAGTTTTTCATCTTTACCTTAAATAGACGATTGTGTTGTCTCACTTTGAGAAACAATTCTTGGAACTGTTTTAAAAATAAAGTGGCTGAAGAAACTGCTTGTGAAAGAGGAAGAATACACATCTGGTCCGTTTGTTTGAAGGCACCCCACATCGGGATCGTTTGTGCGCCCAGCCAAGGTGAGTCTCGGGCGCCCCCTGCCCGATGCTATCAAGGAGCGCTATGGGGAAGTGGAAGGGTCGGGCGTGGACAAGCAGGAGGTGGACCAGCTGCAGAAGGAGACGGGAGCCAAGTTCATTGAGATGGTCGGCTTCGAGAAGGTCAACAAACAGCAGAGGTCAGTAGGAGGGTCAGGAGTGGTCAGTAGGAGGCTCGAGAGTGGTCAGCAGGAGGTGGACCAGCTGCAGAAGGAGACAGGAGCCAAGTTCATTGAGATGGTCGGCTTCGAGAAGGTCAACAAACAGCAGAGCTCAGTAGGAGGGTCAGGTGTGGTCAATAGGAGGGTCGAATGTGGTCAGTAGGAGGCCCGGCTGTGGTCATTAGGAGGCCCGAGTGTGGTCAGTAGGAGGCCCGAGTGTGGTCATTAGGAGGCCCGAGTGTGGTCATTAGGAGGCCCGAGTGTGGTCAGTAGGAGGCCCGAGTGTGGTCAGTAGGAGGCTCGAGTGTGGTCAGTAGGAAGACTCGAGAGTGGTCAGTAGGAGGCCTGAGTGTGGTCAGTAGGAGGCTCGAGTGTGGTCAGTAGGAGGCCTGAGTGTGGTCAGTAGGAGGCTCGAGTGTGGTCAGTAGGAGGCTCGAGAGTGGTCAGTAGGAGGGTCGAGTGTGGTCAGTAGGAGGCTCGAGAGTGGTCAGTAGGAGGCTCGAGTGGGGTCAGTAGGAGGCTCGAGAGTGGTCAGTAGGAGGCTCGAGTGTGGTCAGTAGGAGGGTCGAGTGTGGTCAGTAAGAGGCCCGAGTTTTCAGTTTGATCTACTGCGAGAGTGACGCCTGGAACCACTGAAGCGAATATCTATTATCTACGTTCTAGATTTACAACTTGAAGAGAATTCTCCGTCTGTCCTTGAGTGTTACAGTTTCCAGAACTTGAAACTTCCCTCCAGTGCTGTAAACATCGTGGGGCTTATTTTTGACATTATGTTGCAGCCAGTTCCACCAACTGACTGTCGTGTGTGTGCGAGACCATCTGGTGAATGGCCCTGGCCCCGCCGGGGCCCTCCAAGCTCTGTGTCCGGACGTGACTGAGCTGGATATCTCCAGGAACCTACTCAACAGTTGGCACGCTGTCGCACAGATAGCAGCACAGCTCAAGAGGCTGCAACATCTCAACGTCAGGTACTTGTGGAACTCATTCTTACTCTTGGAGTGACTTACAGTCTTCCCTCAGCAGAGTCCACCGTTGGGTCGGGGCACTACTAGGGGGGTTTGGGAGCGGTTCTGGTGGAGGAACGATGTCATAGGGGTAGTGAAGGGGCGGGATCGGAGCAGAATTGTTGAAACCTGTGAAATTAAATGTCTGAGAAATACTTTAGGAGAGGCAAGGATGAGCGTGAGAAGATAGTTGAGGAACAAGGGCACAGTCAAGGAGGTTGCAAGGAGAATGGAGGAGGAAAGAGGAAGACCAAGGGACAAGTGAGGAGGAGGAGGAGATGTTCCAAACAGACTCGGCCAGTGGCTGTAAACTGTTCACGGTGACGACGAGGGGTATACAAAGTTCACTTTTTCGATTCAAACCGAACTTGATTTGAATATTTGAAGTATTTTCGAAGCTGAATCGATGTTAGAATATTGCGGACATAATTTGTCCTAAGTTTACAAATTATCTTACTACCATAACATGTAATATAATTATTTTTTGTCATCTGAACATTAATATTTGAAGTAATTAACACCACAAAATGACTAAAATTGAACTTAACAAATAGCTCCGTGTCAATATTATTATATTATTATTGTTAAGTTTTTAATCCAACTGGAATTATAATTTTTTGAAAGGGAACGTGTAAAAAATAATAAAAATAATGGTTATTCGTGTATTTAGTGATCTATTTAACTATTTTAACTTTAATTGCCTTGTCATGTCAATGCAACTTCAATCAATGACATTTCAAAATGGATGAAAATTTTGAATTATTCTACTAGTTTAAAACCCGCCTCGGTGGTGTAGTTGACTAACGCGCTAGTCGTGTTGAGCTCTACTGCCGAGGACGAGGAGATTGAGGTTCGAATCTTGGTCGGGTGAACTGGGGGTGGTTTTTCCTAAATGGTTTTCCACTCTCCTTCCACGCAAATGCGGGTTCACATCCTCTAATTCAACCTTCCCAATTCCTAATCAATTAGCGTAGTTAGTACTTAAAGCGTATAACTCGAACGGGTAGTAAGACGTGGTTCTAAATATTATTATTATTATTATTATTACTAGTTGAAATTAGTTTTAGAGCTATATTACGTTATTAATGTTAAAGTTGATATTAATTTTAACAATCTGAAAAGTTACCAAATAAGTGCCACTGCTGACATCATTTAAATTAAATAGCCTATATTGTGTTTTAAAAATTGATTTGCGCGTACATCTAAAGTAAGCTCTAAAATGACAAGCCTACAAAACTTTCGATCTCGATCCCGAGCTTTAATGATGAGCTCAGCTCGAAGCTCTAAATCTGCGAGTACTAACAGAGCCCTACTTCTTACCCCAGCTACACTTATAAGGAGTCCCTGGATAGTATTACGTTAAATACTGTAAATGGGTATTTTAATTCAATATAATTTTTATTGACAGAGCTTTGAAATTGTCAAATATTGAATTTTACTTTCAAATTAAAGTTGGAAGCTGACAAAAATTTGAAGCAAATTAAAATCTTGTCACACCCCTAATAATTAGTGTAAAATGTGTTTGGTGTTTTTCTGGTTATCGTGCGAGTTTTATTGTTGTTGTTGTCCTAAATCCTCCCCCTCGCCCTTCTTACAGCGAGAACAGGTTGCAAATAGGGGCCGACCCCTCGGAGCACCAAGGGTCCTTCCAGTCGTTGAAGCAGCTGGTGGCCTGGGACATGAAATACGACTGGTCTCACTTCCTGGCGTGCGCCCGCATGTGGCCCCACATCGAGGAGTTGAAGGTGAGGACACAAGAATTCTGGGGGAGGGTTTTTTATCCCATGTTCTTTTTAGGTTATCTAATTTTTAAGGGTGGGAGAATTTTGACTGTGTGGGGGTGACCTGGTGGTCTAGGGGTAAGGTGTCAGACTTCTATTCTGGCGGCCGGGGTTCAATCCTCGGTCCCGGCACAGATTTATCTG